>JANHFM010004798.1:26309-53691 GCA_032468115.1 Grayia smithii | reverse complement strand
CTTCAACTCCCAGAATTCCCCTGCCAGCTCTGCTCTGCTGAGTGGGGAATTCTGGGAGTTGAAGTCAATAAATCTTCCAGCGGCCAAGGTTGAGAAACACTGTTCTAATGTATGTACCTTCATAAGTCCATTCTACCCCTTTTAAAATACTGTGAAAATCTGCCTGGTATTTAATTGTGTATTTTGGATAAAATTAAGCATTCAGAAGAATTCTGTTTTCACTCAACATCCGCTGAATTTTATTTCATATTTGTAGACATGCAGAAAAACTTATTTATCATTGACTTTGGGGTCATGTTGTACTAAGTTCGCTGACTGATCCTTTCATGATGATCATATCTTTCCTAACGTCACCAAGCATCTAAATTCAAGGGATCAAATTACATTAAAGTGTACTTTTCACAACATTTAAAATATTTTGATGACGATGAAGAAGAAAAAGAAAAGGGAGAGGAGGAGAAACTTAGAATGGGAGGTCTCTGCATAGCATTACTCCAGAGATATTTTGGGAGAGAGGGTCTCTGACAATTCACCATGGCCAACTCACCACAGCCAACTTGCCTTGGCCAACTTGCTGTGGGACAACTTGCTGCAGGACAAGACTTACACTAATATCAAAGAAATGGTAGAATAGAATCATTAAAGAAAAGATGCAGAAGAAGAGTCAAAAATGAAATGTGAATGTCAAAAAGTATTTTTTATTTATTTATTTTAAAGAATTAAATTGAATTGTCCTGTGGTGAGATGTCCCATGGCGAGTTGGACATCGTGAATTGTCCCACAGCAAGTTGGCCATGGAGAGTTGGCCATAGCCAGGTGGCCACAGTGAGTTGGCTGTAGTGAGTTGCCCCCATTCTGGGGAGAGATGGGGCACAGCAGAGGCTTCCTTTAAAAATGCTGAAAGTTAGCAACAATTTCTACTTATCATTGAGTGCCCTTCTCTAGCAGAGATGTAGTTTAGTTGCTACTCAGTGAATATGACCCTACGGATCATATTGGGGTTTTTTTCAGTTCCTTAGAACTCCAAGCCCAACCTCAGTGATACTTAAAGAAGGCTTGTAGGCTGTGTAGACCTTGCAATTCTAAATAAGTTATTTTCAGACCTTAGAAACAAGTTAGCAAAACGACTTACCAATTTTATTTTTTCAAAGCTCACAACTCTGTGGTAGACATGACCACTGCCTCCATATACCACAAACAGAACGATCTCTACATTCTTTAACCCAGCAAATTTTCATACAGCTTCATCACGAAACTACCAAATTTATCCACTATAAAGCCCTCCACCACCTCATACCAAATGGGGATTCTATGAATGACGTACAAACTCAACGTATTCCAAGGAATGGCTTTGATATAATGGTTATGCCATTTATTTATTTATCATATATCATATTTATTTGTCAAATTTAAAAACCATGGATGGTATACAATGTGAAAATGGCTCAATCCAATGTTTCTGAAGGTCTTTTCTATGAATTATTGTGTCACAGCCAGCGAATAAACTAGACTAGACAAGACTAGAACATAGAAAAATAGAGAATAGAATAGAATAGAATAGAATAGAATAGAATAGAATAGAATAGAATATGGAACAAGAATATGGAACAAGAATATGGAATAAGAATAAGAATAAGAATAAGAATAAGAATAAGAATAGAGTAGACTAGACTAGACTAGACTAGACTAGAATAGAATAGAATAGAATAGAATAACAGAGGTGAAAGGGAGCTTGGAGGTCTTCCTGTCCAACCCCCAGCTCAGGCAGGAAATCCTATACCATTTCAGACAGATGGTTATCCAATCTCTTCTTTAAAGCTTCCAAAGTGTTGGAAAATTCACAACTTCTGGAGGCAGGTTGACCCATTGGTTACTCGTTCTAACTGTCAGGAAATTTTCCAACATAGGCTTTGAGTTCAGGGAAATATGTTTCTGCTTAAGACTCAGGAATTTTCTTCCTTAACACTTACTCTGCATTCACCTGCACAATATCACCAACACCATAGTTACCATAAAAGGTAAAATAGGCCAAGGAGATTAGGGTGAAACTTTTCTTGTTATGCAGGTGAGCAGCTGATTTTAAGCCAGCCATCATACTCTGCAATCTATTTCAAACCCCAGAATAAAATGGGAAGAAGGATATCAGCAATACCACTCTAAACATCTTGGTGAAAGAAAAAGAGAACTTGAAGGGTATTTTTCCTTCCTTCCTTCCTTCCTTCCTTCCTTCCTTCCTTCCTTCCTTCCTTCCTTCCTTCCTTCCTTCCTTCCTTCCCTTTTTTTCCTCCACCTGCATGATTTGCACATAACAGCCAATTTGAAACAAATAATTATTTTGCAAGTCTGCTAGACTATTAAGAGAACCACCTTACTACCTGCAACTGGTTTCATTCTAATTGCAGACAGCAGGTACATAATTAGTTGCCAATAATTTCTTCCTTCCCAGCTATAAGCTTTCTGGAAAGTGATTAACAATGAATTGGAGAAGTTATAAGAAGCTGTAAATTAACTATTCAATGAACTATGAGAAAATGTGCTAACTTGATGGTGTCTTCCTTAAATAAAACTGATTTGGGAAGATAAAAGATCAACTGTAAAAGTAAAGCTAAAGGAAACTGATAAAATCTGTATAATATCATCAATATATTATATGAAATATAATTAAGATTAAAAACTTAATGATCCATTTTTTAATTTAGATTTTTGCCATACAGAAGCCTGAAACTTCAAAATATATTTAGTTGTATCCTATAAAATGTGGTTCAGATGCAGAAAGGTCTGCCACATCTAATATAAATATAATGGTGAAGATTTAAAATCATCTGGAAGATAATGAACAGGTACATAATTGGCTATTGCAAACAAAGTTTAAAAATGCTTTGTTTTATAGATTTCATTTTGTCCCATTATTTCTGGTTTAAGATTTATATTACCACAGAGTAATAATAATAAATAACATCATCAAACATACAGACTTTTAGGGAAAACATTTTCCTGAAAATATAA
The DNA here is from genome assembly GCA_032468115.1 of Grayia smithii. NCBI lineage: Eukaryota > Metazoa > Chordata > Lepidosauria > Squamata > Grayiidae > Grayia > Grayia smithii. The sequence continues at coordinate 50,685 of JANHFM010004798.1, read as the reverse complement.
TTATCGGTACATAAATCTGTTTGAAATATATACCAGCAAATTTGCTCTTAAATCAAACTTAAGTTACAGCAAAAGCAAATTATGTGTTTCTGTAGATCAGCTACAACAACTCACTTTTCTAAAGTTTTAATTGAAACCAAAGCGGACAACACATAGCACAAATTTAGTATGTATACAATAATTTAAGTAAATTCCTGGCTGGGGAATTCTGGGAATTGAAGTCCACTCATCTGAAAGTTAGCACAGTTGAGAAACACTGTTCTACTATATAAATGTAGTAAATGCCATTAACAACTGCATGAGACAGAAAGCTGCATGATCTGAAGCACCATGATAATCATAGCACACAAAAATTTGGAAAAATAAATGAAGCCTGTGAGCCAATCCTGCAAGTAATGTTAAGGGTACCTCTAGGAATGGACTTGGCCACTAAAATTTATGGTTTTTCCAACTATGCCCACGCCGTAGAAAAACTCTTCCTCTCTCTCTGTGGGGCATGTCAACCAGGGGTAGGTTCCACTTACCTTTACTAATGGTTTGCAACGGGAGCGCACATATGCGCTTGCTTCTGCACATGTGCAGATCGTCCCATGATGATGTCAGGGCAGGTGTGCGGAGCCTCCTGCTGGTTTTACTACCGGTTCTAAGAACTGGACAGAACCGGGAGTAACCCACCACTGATGTCAACTCTTGTTCAAGAAATTCAGTTGTTTTATGCCAAGTTTTTCCATCACTTCCATGCCAGCCAAACCAGCATTTGACGCTAATTGTACAATTGTACAATCAGCTTCACTTTCCCAAAGCACAGGCAGGAAACACATTGAGCCAATCAGAGTTCTCCTTCTGACTCACCAATAAGGAAGGACTAAAATAATAATAATAATAATAATAATAATAATATAGATAGGCCTTGACTTATGACCACAATTGTGCCCAAAGTTTATGTTGCTCAGTGAGAAATTTGTTACATGAATTTTGGCCCCTTTTACGAACTTCCTCGCCATGTTTCTTAAGCGAATCGCCGCAGTTGTTAAATGAGAAATACAGTCGTTAAATGAATCTGTTTTTTTCCCATTGACTTTGCTCATCAGAAGGATTCAAAAGGGGATCACAGCACTGCAACTGTCATAAATGTGAGTCAAGCATCCGAATAAAAATCACGTCACTATGGGGAAGCTGCAAGGGTTGTAAGTGTGAAAAATGATCAGAAGTCATTTTTTTTCAGTTTCTTTGTAACTTTGAATGGTCACTAAATGAATTGCTGTAAGTCGAGGACTACCTGCGATGTGATTTACTTTCTGTCTCACCACAAGCATAATTCCTTAAGCCAGATCAATCCTTCCATATGAAAAAAGGGGGGGAATACATTGGTAGCACAATAAGCAGTGAGAGCATCTGTATTTTTATTTATTTATTTATTTATTTATTTATTTATTTATTTATTTATTTATTTATTTATTTAGGTTTGATATTTTGCAAGTGTCATTTGCAAATATCATTCAAAATAAAATAAAAATAAAAATGAGCTTTCTAAGAGCTTAAAGCAGTTTAGAAAACGAAAAATCAAGCACTGAAAATCCTGTGGAGAATTATGAGGGGGCGTGATACCATTTTGAAACATGATTTTCTTTGTAAAGTCTTTTTAAAGTCTACACTCATGGTTGTAGGCTGCATCAATAATTGAAGTGAGCACGGAGGAGACTAATTTCTAAATGGTGTGTATAAACAAATATTCCAAACTAGAAGCTCAAGCTTCCCTGACAGGAGAGATGATTCTAGAACAATCCAGAACTCTTCATTCCCAATCCAAATAAGAGAAAATAAATGGCCAGACTGCCTATCCATGAGGCAATAATCTGACTGGTAATCTGTTACATTTTCCATACATTCATTCCCTCTAGTAAGGAAAAGAGGAAAAAAAAATAAACACAACTCTATCCCGGGGTGAAATCTACTTACCTTCTCAAACGGTTCAGAAGTGCACGCACCACGTGCACACACAGACCCTCTGCAATGCAGAAACCCTTCTGTGCATGTGCGGAGGGTAAAAAACAAAGACTGGGCGGGTAGATGGAGCCTCACGCCGCCATCGCTGCCAGTTCTCCAAACCACCAGCCACCATCGCTACCGGTTCAGCCAAACCAGGCCTAATCGCGAGCATTTCACCCCTGCTCTATCCCTATTACCTTGATCTGGGTCATAGTGTTCAAGAATAGCTCCAAAAATTTGTCAAGAATCAAAATTACCTCTATCCAGTTTCTTCTGCATTTTAATGTACAGGCAGCGTGCACTTTTCTGGTTGTGTGCAAATAGATCTAAGCAGTTGCTATGAAGTGATAACTGTGAAGCTGGAAAGCCACCATTCTCCTTTAAGGATCCAAGAGCAACGTATAATGGCAGCTAAATTCAGCAGAAGGATGGTTAGGCGAGAGGACCTTCTAACAAACTTAGACAGGGCCTGCTCATTCTACTAGGCAATTTTTTTAAAGTTTTGGGTTATAACAAAAATATTATTAAATATCAGGTTTTATCTGATTTGCAGGTCCAAAACTGTATGTAGTGATAAATTGACTCCAGGCACTGTTTGATGAAGGGACACAGTGGTTCAGTGGCTAAGACCCTGAGCTTGTCGATCTAAAAGTCGGCAGTTCAGCGGTTCGAATCCCTAGTGCCGCGTAGTGGAATAAGCTCCCGTTCCTTGTCCCAGCTTCTGCCAACCTAGCAATTCGAAAGCATATAAAAAAATGCAAGTAAAAAAATAGGGAGTCCCTTTGGTGGGAAGGTAACAGCGTTCCATGTGCCTTTGGCATTTAGTCATGCCGGCCACATGACCACAGAGACATCTTTGGACGGCGCTGGCTCTTTGGCTTTGAAACAGAGATGAGCACCACCCTCTAGAGTCAGGAACAACTAGCACATATGTGCGAGGGGAGCCTTTACCTTTACCTTACTGTTTGATGAACTATCTGCCTTACTCATCAATTTAATTCTTTGATAAATTTTCAGTCTGGGTGATAAACAACAGAACCAGAAATATCACCTTTTAAAGACAGATGATGATATGATGGACAAACGGGTGCAGAATTTATTTTGGACTGGTACGAAAAGCTTATACAAAAGTAGACACCAATTAGTTGAAATTTGTCTATCTAACGTATATACTTTCATCTAAATCAGTGACAGCGAACCTTTTCAGCACTGAGTGCCCAAGAGCTCACATGCGCGCGCCTATGCGCAGGCGCCCCGAAGCACCAGAAATCTCATCTTCAGGTATCCATCGTGCTCATGCGTGCCAGCCAGCTAGTTTTCATATGTGCCAGAGTGCAGGAAACCCAAAGACCAGCTGGCTGGCACACATGCTGGATACCCAAAGACGAGAAGAGCAGCTGGCGATGGCGCATGTGCCCACAGAGAGGGCTCTGCGTGCCACCTCTGGCACGTGTGCCATAGATTTGCCATCACAGATCTAAATCCTAAAGGGATGGAATTAATACACCAGATGATGGATTGGTAGCATAAAAATTGCAAGTCAAAGTGATGGATCTATACATTTCCCAATTGAATTTTATAAAGATAAATAACTACTAAATCTGAAGAATATGTCTTGATGACCTCTTACAGATGTAGTGCCCAAGGCTGGGTCACAAACTAGATTAATACTTTTTAAATACATTTCATCTTCTTGACAGTTAATGTATTACCATGTCTAGAGCTAAAATGATTTTGAAGATGGCACAAATAACTCAGTTCTAGCAAAAAAAAAACCAACCATTATTGAATATCAGGTTCTATATAATTTGCAGGTCCAAATCTGTACATAGTGAGAAATTGACTCCAGGCACTGTTTGATGAACTATCAGCCTACTCATAAATGTGATTTTTTTGATAAATTTTCAGTCTGGATGATAAAGTGCAAAGGTTTCCAGTGTTTTGAGCTAGTGGGCACATTTAGAAGATTGGCACAGGGACGCTGACAAAATGGCTGCCAGTCATTTAATGGACAGTCTAAATCATCCGTTTATCAGGGGCAAATTTCTGTTATGGAAGATATTCTGCACCTCTTCATCTTATCGTTATTTTCACAAAACCAATACACAGCTGGTTCCAGACAAATTTCCCCTGGAGGAGGGTAAGAATGAAGATTTTGCAGTATCCTTCCCCTGCCACGCCCACCAAGCCACGCCCACAGAACCGGTAGTAACAAAATTTAGATTTCACCCCTGCCTGGATATCTGGGAAACATTCTAGGCACGAATGTCCTGAAAGGGGCCTCTCTTCAGATACTGGCACTATTTTTATGCATGAACGTTTCTCTGATTTCTTTAGTCTAAATGTCATAGATAGATGGAAGGTCTACTTGAGGAAGAAATGGAAGCCAAAGTCCAAATCCATAATAATTGCATTATTAAAGAAGATTACGCTATTTATGTCTAGTTCATGTTTCCCTTTGAAAATCCTATATTATTTTCACATGTGTTCTCCTTTAAATTGTGTGTTACTATGGCTTTGGGTAACTTCACCAGGCTCTGTCTAAAGCTCAGATCTCACAGCTGCTGAAATGCTAGTGGAGTCAGTTAAGTCCATAGCCTCCTTTCTCCCAGAGTCCAAAAATGCTGACCATATGACAATTCCCAGTTGGAATCCACTAAACGTATTTATGCATTTATTTAGTACTCTACTCCCTGGTGATTTCAAGGCACATTCATTCAATTGTGCTTCAGGTAATGGAACAATTAATGCTGTTGATGACTCTTTTTTGCAGGAGATCCATTAGTTCCTGCTGTGTGGTGAGGTTTGTTATCGTGATTATAGCCTTCTCCTGGAGAGAAGAAGCAAGTGCTAATCCTCAGGGAGACGGATGGTACTATGGGAATTCAGAATAAAAATAGCCCATTGAAATAAAGAGAGTTGCCATGGTGACTGGAAAAATAAAAATGCTGAGATGGACAGGCAGTGGAATGAAAAGCTACATTTCATGAAATTAGCTCTGTACCATTTCTGTAGTTACACAATGTATGAACTTCCATCCTTCCTCAACACCTGTTGAAACCACTGTAACACATTCACATACTTCCTATTAGGCACTGTATGTGGTAAATTGTTGGTTCTCAAACTTGATTCAGTCGCATGACTAATTTTATTGTACATGAATCCAAAAACGTAAGCAACATATAAACACATCCTGTCTTTCCTAATTTTCTAAGTGAAGCCTAAAAGAAAATGCATGATTCTCAAAGAAAGCCAAAAAGCCATTGTAGGCTAATATATATCATGGACCATGTAACCTAGCAGTTTCCTGAAATTCCAGGCATTACCGATTTATAGAAATCCCATGGATTTTCCTACTAGTTAATATTGCCTAGAGACCAGTACATCAAGAACATCTCTGATGGTATGACAAATATGACAAGGAACACAAAATAAGAATAGGTATATTATACATGGAACTGTTAGGTACAGGTTCACAGAAAGAAATAATAACTATTTGATGCTACCCATTAGGGAGGAATGTTTGGTGAAAGTAATAGCTATGGTTGAGACCGATAAACTAACTTTGATTAGAGAAAAGAGACTATCTACATTTCTTGGTGACTGGAAATCTCTTTGGGTGAAAAAAAATGGACTTGTAATTTATGGCTTTGATGATGAGAAGGATAGATCAGGGCTGTCATACCTTTGGGCCAGATGCATCACGCGCTGGCCATGCCCAAGCCCAGTTTAGCGAAGGGGGAAAAAGTCCCAATATGTCATGTGACAACGTGAGTTTGACACCCCTGGGATAGATTATAGAAAGAAGAGCATTATGATGTAACTTTAGAGAGAGGAATTAAATATAATTGTACTTATAACTGTTGTGAAGAATATTGGAAACCATTTCTTTATATCTTTTTTCTTTCTTTTCTATTTTCTTTCAACTTTTCTTGCATGGTTTTCTTCCCTTTTGTTTTCTTTCTTTCTTTTTCTTCCTAACATATCAGTTTATGTTAGTTTTTAATCTTCTTTTTTAAAAGCTTCAATAAAAAAGGAAAAGTATGATAACTTACTACTTTTCAGGTTCTCATTCAATAATATCAAAGTGTTCCTAAGCTAATCTTCCTGAAAAGAATAAGTCACACATATGGCAATATGTCTCTGGAGGGCTTTTCTGGTAACTGATGGTGATAAACGAACATCTGAAGCGGAAGCAGTCGGAGCAAGTCAATAGGACAGATTCATCTACAAGTAATAATCATTAGCGCTGTTGTTACATGAATAGTGTATTTAGATACGTCTGTTCATGGGTCATTCTTAACAAAAGGTAGATGTAGAGATCCACAACCCAGATTTTAGACAATACAGTATTTGTAATTTTTAAAGAAAGAAATGTGACCAGTCCTTATTATGCCAAAATAACTTGCAATCTAATTAACATTGTTATCATGCTAAAGAAAAGTAAGTAAATTACTAGACATTCTGCTAATTAGGTTTTGCAGTATGATTTTTATTCGTTATAACTAAACCTCTTATTTTTATATTGCAATCTGAGGAGGAAGTTTAGGCTCAAAAAGAAAACATCATGTTTTGTAACATCATGAGGTAAGTTTTGAATCAGGTATACTCTGATTATGTCAGTCTCTTAACACCACACTAAATTTGGCGAGAACAAAACTTACTTATGAGCAACTGATGATGGGAAGTGACTAAAGTAAAATCCACCACTCGATTTTATAAACATCATCTGTACTGTCAGGATGATAAATGGTTTGATATCAGACTGTAAGACTTACGTTCCTGAGCCAACCCATTCATTCTCACTGTTATAAATAAATCCAAAGTTACACTTACAGTGTTTATAAGCTTTTGCTGGTTTTATTCTAAGTTCATTGTGTTGCTTTAGCCCAGGGATGTCAAACTCGTGTTGTCACGATGTTGTCACGTGATGTATCGGGGCTTTTTCCCCCTTCGCTAAACCGGGCGTAACCAGCACGTGACACATCCGGCCCATGGATTGCGAGTTTGACAGCCCTGTGTTAAGCCTGTTCAGAACACCTCATTCCTCTTACACTGTGAAGGGTCTAGGACTCTTCGTCTGGGTGTGGGACGCAGGAACCGGTGGCCCATTGCCCAGGGCAAATGAATGGAGGCGAGCCAGCTGAGGAGTAAGTTGGGGGAGAATTGCCCGAGGAGAAACAGCCAAGGAGAATGAAGAGTCGGAGATGAAAAGTCCCATCCCACATTGTAAACCTATCCTCACATTAACAATCCATAAAGACAGCTAACCTGCTACATTAGTTTCAGTCATCCCATGAAACAGTAGCTATGGTGGGAATTTTCCCACTATGTTTTGTTCGTGAGAATTGAATGAGGCTCTGGGAAAGAATAAGGACAAGCAAGCAAACAAATAACTGAAATGCAGCCATTTTTCTACCACTACAAAATTGTTTCTTGATCAGGAGTTCCAGATCTTTTTTCTTTAAACTAGCAGATTCTAAGCACGAAAAGTTTGAAAACCTCTGGATTAGCACATATATTTCACTTGCAAACATTCTAAGCCAATTTGATTTGTTTAGTTTTAGATACCATCAACCTCCAATCAGGATTCTGTTTATTATTACTATGATAGCAGAAGTTAACTCATCAATGTGATGTCACTATGTTGACAAACTTTCTAGTTGAAATTCTTAGTATTATTTATTTCCAAAAGCTGCTATTCAGTTGAGTATCAAGCTCTCTACTGTATTGAGGAAAGACCAAGTGAAGATAATAGAAGTGTGCCAGTTAGAAATAAAAATAGAAGCTTTTGTCCACTCGCTTCCTCTTTAATTAAATTCTAAAGCTAGAAACATTTGAGAATGTGTAGGTTGACCTGAAAAAGATTATTTCTTACTCAGTTTTCAGGATACCATTAAATATAAGCATCCTGATCAAGTGACAGTGCTTTGTTAGAATTGAGTAACAGGAAGTGATTTTTTCCTCCCCAAAATGATCTCCATTATATCCATTTATACATATTTACTCTTCCAACTACACAAGAACATGCTCTCAGTGGAGTCCTTGGTGCTCTTTGAACTTGGTTGTTTTCTTGCAGAAGTTTCATTCCAAGCCACTACCCATGTTCCTGTTAAAGAAGTGATGTACTGAGGAATTTTTCCCCAAGATGTTTTTCTGTACTGCCCTCAGCTTGATCCATTGCATTTTCCAACTTGGAAAAATGCTGGTTTCTTTGCTCTTTCAAAATTTGGTCCTGTTCAGTTTTGGGAGACTTGTCTTACTAGTAGACAGAGGAACAAAGTCCTGAACAACTTAGCATAATTTCTTTCTATCATTCTGTTGGTTTGAGAAGAATAAAAAATGGAATATAATGTCCCCAGTATTGTACCTGTAGAATTACCAATTTAAGAGAGAAGATGCAAAATGTCTCCATACTTTTCTTAATCCTTCTGCTTCCCAGATACGTAATAAAATGGTTTCCACATCTAATAGATATGATTTGCGTAATTTCAAAACCTGCCTTTTTAATGCAGTACTACTAGAGACTACTCCATAAAACAAAATGCATCCTATAGACAGAAAATAAGCATATGCTGCAGAAATAAAAAATAGATACTTCTCAAAAATGACTGTTCTAAAATATTCACCCAAATATCACCTATCAAAACATCAAGATTTTGCCACCAGAGTGATAAAATATGTATTGCGAAGTCACAATGCAAACTCTACCCTTTTGTACTAGTGCCTTAATTATCTGGGCAGTCTTTTCCTATATGTGTAGTGGCATGAAAAAAAAATCACACTATCTTACATAAAACTAATCCTGTGAGTTAGTGAATGTTGTTCATTACTGTTGATGCAAATATAACCTAAATTAAATATCAGTAGATGATTTTATTTATCCTTCCTTTTGGGGTAAGAAATACCATATGGATATGATGATTTCATACACAGTCCTAAAAATATTAATAGAGTGATTAAAAATAACCATGCTTTAAAATATTCCTACATTGTTTTTGCACTTGAAAGTTAAATAAAACTAAAGGTCTTTAAATTACAGAAAGAAAAGGTAACAAAAATTTAGGATAGCTAAATATCTTTTTAGCATGTCCTTTCATCTGGTGTCATATAAAATATAGTCTAAGTTTCCATAATAGTTATTGTGAACCTTAAGTTTTGTGTATCATGAACTTTCAATTGATTTTACCATGGCTTTATCTGATGGACTCTACAGTAAAATATGATGAAAAAATAAACCTGAGTCATAAAGGCACTATGTGAGGCTTAATGGATAAAAAATCCACTTTTCAAAATAGTCTTCTGCTACAGAGTATTTCCCATGGTTGCTCAATAAATCAATGAATTTATTGTGCATTTACCACTCATTTTTAATTATACTGTGATCACTTCCATAAAACATGAAGGAAAATAATATTCATCATAAAACAACTTTTAAAAATAAATTATTGATTTTGGATAAATTCATCTTTCAGGCAAATCCAAACAAACCATACTATAGGTAAGTGTGCTTACTCTTAAAGAATTGGAGTTGGGAATTAAGTGATTAACTGATAATCACTCAAAGATCTACCAACAAATTCCAGCCTAACTTGTCCTTAGAGTAAGTCCTGGAAAGAACTTAGTGTTCTATATATTGTAGTGCAATGTATAAACCACTCTGGATGTGGAGATCAGGCAACTGTATACCAGAATATGTTAAATTAATATCAGAAAAAAAGCATGTAGTTCAAGACAACTCTTTGATCTGCTTTTTGCATAATGCTTTTCTGTTATTTATTTATTTTTTTCAACTGTATAAATAAATGTAGTATAAAACTATTTGAATTTAGTAAACAGGCATTGTTTGTTGGAATTGTTTCACACATCGTAATAGGTCAAAACTAAATCATATTTTAGTTAGCATTATTCATGAAGGTGGCTTTAAATTATTTTTTTGGTCTCTAAGCTACTTGACCTACAAATAATAAAGTTCTTCTTCTAAAGTCGCAGGATGAAGCTGCAGCCCAGTGTGGCTATTGGAAAGCCATGACTATTTGGCATCTTATTTGCAAAGTAGATTTGCTTCCTGAAGAGCAGTTGATGTGATAGGAGTGGAGGAAATGCCATCCAAAATTAAGGCAATAAAGACTGCTGACTTTATTTCTATTGCTGGGTAGAAGAGAAGAAGAGACACCTGCTTAAAGCTACATTGCAATGGTGAAATGACTTAGCTCACAGCTGCTAAACACATACAGTACCAACTTTGAAGGGTAAAGATAACATAAACATGTGTAAACAAATGTCACAAGGTGTTTCCAGCACTGTGTTTATTAGCAGTCACAAAAAGGGAGCCATTCCAAAAGTGGAGCAGACCGTATCTCAAACGTGCTCAGTATATACCTCTATATAGGAAAAAAGATTCATATCCAAGGGATTGGGATGCCAAAGGACTATATTTTTTTGACCATGTGGATTATGAAAAAATATATAGATGCTTAATATTCTTATACAACAAATACAACTGCAGAGAGCATTCCAATGAAGCAGTGGTAGAGACATATTTTTGCAATGCACTTTCTGACTTTTTTCTCCAGGCCAGTGGTTGTCTTCAGCTCTTTTCTAAAAGAACTCTTTAAGGCAACCTCTAGCAAACTATTAATAAGGTTCACTCACACCAATTATTTCTCAGCTGAATTGGATGTTTTAAAGCAGGGGTGTCAAAGTCACGGCATCACAGAGGCGTCACGTGATGTATCGGAACTTTTTCCCCCTTCGCTAAACCAGGCATGGGTGTGGCCAGTGCGTGATGTATCCGGCCCATGGGCCGGGAATTTGACAGCCCTGTTGTAAAGGGAAGCTACTGATTTCTTGGGTATCATTCAGAAATGTTAATTGAATAGTTAATAAACCATCTGTGTTGTAGCTGTTGCCCATTACACCTCTCTTTTTCACATCTTGCCATATCAGGGCTTCAAAAAACTGAAGGACAATTAGATGGCAGCAAAAAGATACAGAAACAAAAAAAATCTGAATTCTTTGTTGCTACTTAGTAGTCATCTGGATTTTTCCAGAAGAAATTAAGGCCTACTAGGGCTGTGCAGATCTCTGTACTTGGAGGAAAATGTGATTCAAGTTATACCTAACTGGAGATGTGATGGGAACATAAATCTTTCTGTAAATTGTGTAACAACTGTTGAGGGCAACTACCTGATCTCCAGAAAAGCAGTAGCTGATTTAAGGTGTTTCTGACATATATATCCCACACACTGAATCTGGACCTTCAGATTCAGATTTCTCATGAGTCTCAATGTCTAAGCAATCAGAATGCCATTCAAAGTGGATAAAGAAAATTCTGTTCCTCTGTTTCCAGAAGAATGCAAACTATAAATGAGGCCTACAGAAGCAGCAGTGACTATTGGAAAGACAGCTGTGCCTCTTTAGGGCACCCATCTTTGTCCTCTGAAGCTTTTCTACCTTCTCATAATACAGTATTGGATGAATAACTGCAATGTCTTCAGTTTGATAATGCAATGGTATGGAAGGCTGAGTTTGTTTCTTTCTCTCCACAGTAGCTAAGCTACATCAGAAATAAGCAGGTCAAGCATGGCAAGGGAAGAACAGTGGCCGAGGTACTACAAATGGCATATATGGAATTCAGAATTATGGCTTCTCTGAAACAAGCCCTGATCGGAGATAGGAATAGGATACTGCACCTCCACAGAAATCTCAATACTATGTAGATGACTAGATATAAGGTTATAGAAGCTGGAAGTTGCAGCTTGTTCACAACTTAACAATGGAATCTCAAAATATCCCTGAAAATAGCAGCTAATGGGAGAGAATGATGGAAGTGTGAAGCACACGATATTATAGGCACCTCTGTACTGAGAGTGTATTGGGGGAGTGGGACAATGGGTATCATGACAAATTCATTTGTTTAATATTACAACAATCATATTTTAATAATGGAGAAAGGTTATCTGAATGTACATATTTAATCAATATATCTGATGTTAATTGAAATATCTTTCCAGCTTAATAGCTATATAAATTGTTTGTCTTGTGCCACGTTTTGTCACAAGAAATATAAATACAATGACTTGGATAATGTGAGCCTTCAAAAATTTGTGTCAGACTATAAATTTGTGAGTGTTTTTAATGTGCCTCAATAGTTTTTATTGTATTTTCTATATTGGTCCATTACACCCTTGCCTTTGGATTGAAAACCATAGTCTGTATTGGCTGATTTAATTTAGATCATAAGCAGGTGAAAGCAGCAAATGAGGCTTGCTATATTTTCTTGTAAAGGCTAATGTTCACCTGCAGCAATAAATACAGCAGTTTCCACATTTCACACACAGAGAGTACAAAATTACTTCCCTATTAAAAAGCTTTTCTTCATAAAACAAATTCCCACACAAAATGTTATAATCTATTGGGCCTGACCCCCTCATAATCTTGATAAATATACTCTCAGCATTAATGGTCTATGAAGCACTACAATACTGGTCCTCTCAGGCAAATTTCTCCTTCTATGGATTTCTGCAGAGTTTTACAACTTGCTTAACAGTCAGGTATTAAACTCAAGTATTGTATAAGAACTTTTATAAGAACTTGCACCTTCCCAAAAATTTGGCTTGATCGAAACACCAAAAACCCAATCCCAATTTCTATTAACAAACCCTCACTGAATTTTTCTAACCAGGAATGAAACAAAAAAATTAAAATCCTAATAAAAAGACAGGTTTATCAGCTTCTACAGCAGTAGAACTCAACAAAGTTAAGTTTAAAAAGTTCAATAGAATAGGTTAGAAACCTTGTATTACATTTTCTAAATAAAATAGAAAGATTAGAAAATAATTACTTGATAATTCATATTCTACATAGTATTTATAGCATATAGTACAGTAGGGTATTTTAACTCAAGACCAGCTTTGCCGTGAATTCTAAACACTCTGTAATTAAAATAGATGAATAAGATTTCATGGAGGAATCTGATATTCAGTGAATTCAGAGAAAGAATAAGTTTGGTTCAATACTTCATAAATATAATTTGCACTAACATCAGACTGTAGGATAGTGATAACACTTACATGTATGTGTTAATTAATACTATATCCCCAAACTCTGTAAGCATACTAACAGGCATTCAAAGGAATTGGGAAGAGGGGGAAGAGAAAAATATATGTATTCAAAACCTAAATACACAAAACAGGTATGTTATATTCCTACTGTTACTATTTTTTGTCAAGTAGATTCCTAAGTATTTAACTTGTTTTTCCAAGTAGCATTAAACTTCATTACTTGACCCAGGTATTGATGATATTCCTTTGCCAGATTCACAATAACTAATTGGCGTTTAAAAAAATTAATCCAATAATCCGAAACAAGGCTTTATGGGTACATATACAGTATTATATTAACAATACCAAGGAATCTTTCAGTTGAGTAACTTAATCCTTCAAGGAAAGACTGAAGGCAAATGAGATCTAGGCAGAAGAAGCATATCATGGCTTCAAAATCTAAGGGACTGGTTTGGACAAAACTCAACAGCACTTTTTCGTGCGGCTGTTGATAAAAATAGGATCGCCAACATGATTGCCAACATTTGATGACGGATATGGCACAAGAAATAGTAGTAGTACAATATCATCCATATATAATTTCAGTTTGTTTTTAAATCGCTAATTCAACTTCTGAATTTTATTTTCTTTATTTATTTTCACTGTCAATGGTTCTAACACCAGTTGAAAAGGAAAGGAGGCAACCTTGTCCTGTCTCCTTCAGTATAGTGCATTGTTGTGATATACAACCTTGTCCTGTCTCCTTCAGTATAGTGCATTGTTGTGATATACAGCACTTTACTTGGCTTTTTGTCCTTTATAAGTACTCTGAAAGGGACGTGGTGGCCCTAGTGCTGCGTAATGGGGTGAGCTCCTGTTACTTGTCCCAGCTTCCGCCAACCTAGCAGTTTGAAAGCACGTAAAAAAAATGCAAGTAGAAAAATAGGGACCACCTTTGGTGCGAAGATAATAGCGTTCCATGCGCCTTTGGGGTTTAGTCATGCCGGCCACATGACCACGGAGACATCTTCAGACAGTGCTGGCTCTTGAGCTTTGAAATGGAGATGAGCACTGCCCCCTAGAGTCAGGAATGACTAGCACATTTGTATGAGGGGAACCTTTATCTTAAGTACTCTGATTCTATGTGAAAAAATAAGGTTGTCAATTCATCTTTTTCAGAACTGCAAGGATAAAAGACCTTTCTGAATTGTTGAAGACTTTTCTTCATCAAGAAGAGCCATAGTCAACTTGTTAATTTTATGTATTGTATCTTGTTGATGGTCTTCAAAATCTAATACATTATCTCTCATATATCTTTTTAGATCAAATCCAATCTGACCATTTTAATGAAGAAAAGTTATTTTCTTTGTGAATAATTCTGTGAAAAGTTTAAATAAAAATAGGTCTGAATGACTCTGAGTGAACTGAATCTTTTCCTTTTTTTATAAATAAAATAAAAGCTTATTTCCATGATAAAGAAAATTCTTCACATTCCTGAATCTCATTCATTACTTGTTTAGCTAGAATTTCTGGGGAAAATCTTCTGGTATATTGCAGACATCTGCAGCTTAATTCAGTTTAACTTTTTTTAAACTTTTTTTTTACTATTTTTTTTACTTTGGTTTTCAGTTATGGGTTGACTGATGTAAAGGGAGTCAGGAATAACCTTGAGGAATAGAAGGAAGAGGTGCTTAATGGTAAAATAAAATAAATTTGAGCACAAGGCAAAAATGTATTTTGAGAAAGCATCTCAGACTTGTCTTTTCAAAGACAGGGAGGGGGAAGCATCAGTTTTCCAAGATTCTGTTATCCAGTGGTGGGATTCTACCAGTTGGACCGGTTCACCTGAACTGGTAGTTCCCACTTCCTGCCAAGATTGAACCAGTTCTCTGTTGCTGTGAAAGTGGGCCTGGGTTATATTGACCTTTATTTCTGCATCTGAAGCCCAGCTGATCAGGGGCGGCAGATTGAATTGGCCCTCCTCAGCTCTTTTACTTGCTCCTCTCCTTGTTTGCAACGCGGAAGTTCAATTTTATGGAAACTGTGCATGCTCAGCAAACCAATTGTTCAAATGGTAGGATCCCACGCTTGCTGTTATTTCACAATAAAAGTAGTATTAGCATTCATAACTTTGGTTTCCAAGTCTGATCTACCTTTAAGGAATGACAACTAAGGGCTTCTTTTTGTTGATCTGTAAATTTTGTAAATAATCACTTATTCAGTTATTCTTCAATATTTTCTAAATCAGATAACTGTTTACCATATAATTTGGGATAATACTTAACTGCTCTATTGTCTGCTTCACTGCAGAAACATATTTAGTGACAACTCAAAACGAAACAGTAGTTCTTTTGCCCTCTTCCTTAAGCAATTGATAAATCAATAACATGTTGCCTTTTTCAAAGTGTTAAATAAAATCCAGCTTCTTATAAATTTCATTTACTTGAATCAAATTTAGTTCATTCTGTAATGTTTTTATTTTTTGTTCAAATCCAAAATTGGATTAAGTATATGCCTTGGTTCTAATTATTTTAGATAATTCAGCAGTATATCTTTCTGTTTCTGTATGGCTTTCTTTTTATTTAATGCCTGAGAGATAAACAGACCTCTCATAAATGCTTTGCTAGCATCCCATACTGTAGATAAAGAAACATCAGAAATTACATTGATTCGGAAGAAGCTGTTTGGTTCCTGATAACACTAGAGTATAATATCTTCTTATAATAATAAACATTCACTGCATTTCCATCTTTTGAGTTTGGAATTGCCTTTATATATTCTAACAATTATTGTTTATGATCAGTATGACTTCCTACTGCCAATTCCACATCTAAAAGATTGGTTAACCATGAATTAGAAAACCAGCATTTGCCTATCCTTGAATAAGTTTTATGAACAGAAGAATTTTTATTTATTTATTTACCTATTTATGGAGTTACCTATCTCACTCTGGGTGGCGTAAAACAAAACTAAAACAATAAATATCTAAAATCATTATCATTGACACATTTTAAAACCTTATAAAAAGAGCTAAAACAGGAATAATAGACAAAGGAATGTTAAAGGATGTTAAATGTTAGTAATGGAGTCATCAAAATAATAAATTGCATGTCTTTCTGTGAAATGTTTGTTCCTCCATGTCCAAGAGACATAATAGTTAGCTAGAACATTTTGTGGGAATTGGTTGCTATTCCTTTTGGGTGAAATAAATCTAACCATATTTAAATAAATATTCCTATCTCCAAGGATTAAGATACCTCTCTGCAATTTCGAACAGTAGCTGAAATGTCTGTAATAAAACTTAATGTTATTATCATTCAATGCATAAATTAAGACAATTGCCTTTTTTTCTGGATTCGGTCCGAACAATCAAAGTTATGAATCTTCATGTTTTCATCTTGCATTTCTTTTTTAGATCTAATGATAATCTTTTCACATCTATATTTCCCACTAATTTTCTGTGGCCCTGAATTTTTGACTGACTGTTCCATTCTGGCAAATTTACATTGTTGTTTTTAACTGCCTTTAATAACATTTAATTGGAACTTCCTGTAATTCAAATAAATTATAACAGTGTCCTGCATTCTGTAACAAACAAGATCTTAATATTCACCCAAAACATCCACACAGAAAACTCTGCTAGTTCAGTTTTTTAAATTTGATATAATTTTAAGAATTCATCTATTGTTAGATGAAGACTTTTTAATAGCATCGGTCTAAATGAACAGTTGTTAAGTGAAAAACTACCTGTAATTTGTTATCCAACTATATAATTATTTACTTGTTCAAACTTGCAAGTTGAACTATCTCCTTACTTTTAGGAACATACTACTTCTCAGATAGATCAATAGAATTATACAGATCAGAATTTTCCACATTAAAAATATTTGTTTTCTGAGCAGCTGATTGATTAACCAATCGACCGGCTAACAGAAATGCCTGCAAATGTTGCTTAAGCTAAACTAGGCAATCCTCAGCAGCCTGATGTGAGAAATATTGAAGGGCAAGCTCCATTCTGACACTCCATTTTAGTAAATAAGTATTTGTTCTCATTGTTGTCATTCTCAACAAATTTCTCTTCTGGTACCATATGCAGATATGTCTATTTAGCAGGCTGGCTTAAATTCTAATGTTACTTCTTAAAATAACATAATCTTAAAATAGTTCCTTTTTAACATTAGCTATGACCAAAACCCTGTTATCATCTGATTGTTCTAACTCAAAATATCAAGCTTTTAAACAAATAACAACCCTTAAATCATTACAGAAATGATTTACCAAATGCTTTACCAAAAGAACTATCATAAATCAATCAGTCTGAATTTACTATCACCTTCAACTGTTTCTCTTTACAAATATTCATATACTAAGTTAAGTAGACTGGTAAATATACAGATATATATTTCCATGGTTTTACATAACTCCAACATGAAAGGTTGTTTGGAAATTCAAAATATATGGCATGTATTGTGATGGAAAGTATTTTAAAATAAAGAAATCTGGAAGCATCAATTCATCATTTAAATTCACAATTGTTAACCCTAATTATTAGTTCCCTGAAATCTCATTCATTCTCCAAGATATGTAAAGCTGCATTTTAGCTTCTACATAAGTCTGTGATGTAGATTGTGATGATGATTTGCTTACCTACAATTCTCAAAGCTGGTTTGACAAAACTGACAGACAAAATCTATACTCTCAGTAACTATGACTGTTATCTCTAATAATTTGTTGAGTCATGATGAAATGTTTTTGATTATGAGTATGAATAAATGTCCTTACAACATGTTTACAATTGAGCTATCTTTGAGCTTTGAGCTATCAAAATGAGTTATCAAAATGAGTTAATGGAGCAGGCTCACAAGTAACAAAGTAGTTGAAGACATCTATAGATGCACTGTGAAAAAAATATCCAAACTTTGAACAGTAGAGCATGCAGCAAGCATATTTTCTTATATGGCCTAAAGGGTAAGAAATGCAACCAAGGATGCATGTAGTAAGAAACCTGCAAGGTATTTGGGTGTTAATAGATCAGAAACAGTTTAAAAAGGCTATTTAGCTCCTTAGTGCCAAGTGACATTTCCTTGTCTTTTGATGTTTCACCATGTAAAACCCTTTCTCCTTTCTGTTAAATTGAAAGCTGTTCTTTCCCTGTAGGCCAAATTGAAAAATGTTCTTATTGCATGTTTTTTTCCTTTAACTCTTTTCCTGAGGGCAATAAATCTGTCATTTGTACAAACAGTCAATCTTTTTCTTTTGGCTTCCAGCTTCAAGATGTTCTTAATCCTCGTGATACTGAAAACCATTTTACTTAATATTGGAAGCCAAGCCTTTCCAGTGCTAATAACATTTCCATAAGGAATCATATGCTGCCACCTTCTCTCCAGTAAAACTTTGGCACAGGAAATATTGACTTGTTCATAGGAAATCCCCACACCATATGATTCCTCAAAGAAAAACAGGATGCATCAGACAGCCAATGTCAGAAAACGGTACTACAATGCTGAAAGTGAAAACTACCTTCTCTTGAACGCCATCTTATTTATAGCACACTGAAACAGAACAGTGTGTTATACAAATGGATGCTGGCTGTAAAATGTGGAGAATAGGATTAGATGGAAGACAATATGACTAGTAAGTGGAAGTATGGAGGAATGTTTAGCAAGTGATTGAGAATTGGGGATAGATGATCTGCACATGAATGACTAAGGTAGAAGGGGATCTATCTTTCCACAAGGTGAAAAAATGATTGAAGGGAAGTATTAATAAAGTGTATGTTGGAAGATGGGGTTAGAGGGAATGAATATTTATTGGAAATTCTATGAAGTGATGTTGATGCAACCAAGTTGCCCCTAAGGTAGCTCAGGGTTGTCCCTAATGCTGCAGGAGATTCAGAAGAGGAGAAGGTCATAGTAGTGACAGGCAGAGAGATATATACCAGGAGATGGGGTGGGAAGAATTGGAAAATTGGTGCCAACATTCTTCCTTCCCCCATTATTCTTAGTTCAGAAGCTAGGCAATAAGATTATTGGAAACTTTGGCCTAAGGCTGATGCTAATGAGCATTAGATCTATTTATAATGTGTCAGTGTCATTCACAGTTTGATTGAGAATGAGAAGATAGGCCTGATGGGCAAGACCCCAGTGGCTATAGATTGCAAGGTATTCCTGATCAAGTCATTTCTATCAAAGTTGCAGGTATTATGTCTGCTTCTACTCCAAGCTTATAGAAGAGGAAAAATACTGATCCACAGCTTCCCCACAGCTAACTTGTGAAATTAATTGCTAGAAGATATTGCAATACCTCGTACATATTAACATATTGTTGCCAAGAAAACTATATGGTTACAGTTATGAATTTACCAGAGAGACTTTGATAAAATAGTGTGCGAGAAATTCTGTGGCTAAAAGAAATCTGCCTTTCAGCAAATGCTCAGTGGAACCATCACCATCGGAATAGAATTCTAGCCTATATGGACTTTTGCTTGATGTATCACATCAATTTTTACATAAATGTAAAATGTAAATTAGTTTAGAACTATTTTCACAATACAAATGTATCCCCTCTTCTAGATTGCATAGGTTTAAATAAATAGCTGGGGGTGGGTGGGTGAATCATTAAAATTCATTAGTTACACCGGGAATAAACCAGTTGATTCATCACCCAGAACAGAACTCATCAAATTCAGATTAAGTCCAGTACATTTGCTATGAAGAAACTGAACTCACAGGAGCTTTAGAAACTGCAAATTAAATGTATTTCAAACTAATTCAGTGGTAATCAATTTTAAATATGTGTCCAAGTAAACAAATAGTCAGATTTGACTCATGAACACAGAAAGCTCTAATACACAATGGGTCATCGGCATGTAGATGCTGCCTTCTCATTACATAAACATCTTAAAAGTGTGGCTTCTGCCAGTCATAACCTCTCTTTCACTCTGCAATATTTAATTACTGCTTAATCAAAAGAAAGTCTAATTAGAGGGCAAATAAGCCTTAATGATTACATTTGCCTCCTCCATTGCAGAATTCTGTCCCATCAACTTGCCTCAGAATCATATTTGTCTTCACAACAGATATCAAGAAAATAATGTGATGTTCTGTTTCTTAGGAATGTCATCAAAAATCTATATTACACCTGAGGTTTTCCACGTGAGAATAAGCATAAGTTCAGTGAACATGGAGTCAAGACTGTTTTTATCCCCCAGATATCCCATTTATGCTCTTTATATATGTGGCAGGTTTTTGTTAGTGTGAGCAAATGCTTTGGAACCTTTCTGCTATAATTGCATCATCCCTCAAGAGTCAAGAGCATAAGACCAAATAATTTCTATATTTTAATCAATTTCATAGCATTTGGATATTAGCTGTTATTACCAGGGAGTGGTGACTTAAGATGTTTACTTACTGATATTTGGAAGATAGGATGTTTTTCACAAAGAGACAACAGATATTTTTCTGCAACTGGGCTTTTAATAGAGTTAATTATTCAGTTGTTGTATTGGCTATATCAGTTATGAAATGTATACCCAGTTCTTTTGGGGCAGTTATAAATAACATTCCTTAATAAATTTGACCTGATTAAAATAGTCTCTAATATTTATTTATTTATTTAATTTAATTTTATTTCTATTTATATCCCGCCCTTCTCCGGAGACTCAGGGTGGCTTACAGTTTTCGAGCACAACTCAAGTGCTCAGCAAATTCCTTCATTCCTTGTATATGCCTGCTTCCAAGCGGCATTTTTACAAAGTCAGCTTATTGCCCCCAACAATCTGGCTCCTCAGTTTACCTACCCTGAAAGGATGGAAGACTGAGTCAACCTTGGGCCTGGTGAGATTCAAACCAACACTAATTGCTGGCATCTGGAACTAAGCTGAAAACTTAGCCAGAGCATTAATTAGATGTGCCACCAAGGCTCTTTTAATATGTACAAAAAAATCTTAGATGCCAAATAGTGAGATATAACTGAAAAACTCACCCCCCCTTTTTATGTTTGAATTTTTGCATACATTTGTCACAGAATATGGTCAGAACTTCTATGATATTCTATTCACACACAATGTTGCTGAACAATCATTAAATTTGGTCCTTGTTTATTCATTTCATTAATAAAGTCATTCATTAATAAATTAATAATGTAAAGTATATGGAGTTTACATCCATACTCTCTCTCTCTCTCTCTCTCTCACACACACACACACACACACACACTACCCTTTAGATTCAATAGCTATTTTCACTATCCAGATTTGAAATAATTACAACCAAATGCTTCCTATAATTGGTGAACAGTTTCTTAAATCACTCTGTAAGAATTAGGACTGATTCCTCCATGGCAAATTTAATCTAATCAATTGAAGTCGGGAGGTGGTTACTTTTTCAAAGTGGCCCATGGCCTATTAGATAACTTTGTTTATGAAATAGATGAAACAAGTATACGTCAATAAATACTCCTCTTTTTATCAGGAGTACTCCAGTGAAAGTCTGATAACACTCAGTGGAAGATTCAAAGTTCAGAAAATCTAAAAGGAGGAAAGTCCTTGGCAGAGTTATATATGATCACTCATGGCTGGTGAATGAGGATCATCAGTACAAGACACAGTTGCTTCTCAGGTTTTGCAGGGTGTAGGTGCAGAGAACGATCATGTATTCTAATAATATTTGTGACAAATATTTACACAACTTAATTTGGTTTTAACTTAAATGAGAATAGGAAACTGCCCAAGGGAAATGTATACCGGTATATGCTCCAGTAAAATGCACCTGGTACTGTAGATAAACGTAACACGCAGCTTTAAAAAATTCAGCACCGATAACCATTAGCATGCATTCCATATTTCATATTTTGAAATCATGGATACATTCATTACATCCCCATCACTGTTGAGAGATAAGTAGTTGAGAGATTTATTTTACGATTTCTTCACCTGCACACATTCATATAGATAATATTTCAGCCTTAATTATTATGAAGAAGAGCATAAAACCTCGAATAAATATTAATTCCCATTTCAACTGATCAGTTGTATTATATAGTACAGGCTTCAGAACATAACAGCTGGGATCATTTCTGTCAAATTTTCTCAAATTTGTTTTGGGAAAGATAAACTGTTGTGGCAAATACTTTAATAGCTGTAGCATCATAAAAAAGTAATCTGGACTTAAATCACTGAATAAATAAACATATCCTCATATATATTCTGAACGGTTGTATCCAAAAAGAATGTTTGACAATGACCATATTAAAATAATAACAGAGGAAGCTTTCAAGGAGACCCACTGTCACCATCACTGTTTGTCACAGCATTAACTCCTCTGTCACTGCAAAACATTTAACTACCTTAATAGCTCCTCTAGTTGGCAACACCACTCATCACATCAACAATTCACAGGACTTCTCTAGCAAGGTTTGGAAATTAAAATTGGACCCATATGAGACCATGGTTTCCTATGATGTGACTTCTCTCTTCACCTGCAGTCCAACTACTGAAGCTGTCATGGCAGTGAAAAAACAACTGCTACAAGACAGCATCTTAGGAGATAGAGCCAACTTCAGCCGAGACCACATATGTGCCATGCTGGACCTCTGCTTGACCTCTATCTATTTTAAATACAATGAAGGTTTCTACAGACAGAAGCATGGCTGCACCATGGGTTCACCTATGTCCCCCATTGTGGCCAATCTCTACATGGAAGGGGTAAAAACCAAAGCCTTAGACTCCTTCACAGGAATTCCACCAACTCACTGGTATACAATGGATATGTGGACAATACTACTTCGGTGAAGATCAAAACACAGGAATTGGAAGTGTTC
Source organism: Grayia smithii (assembly GCA_032468115.1). Taxonomy (NCBI): domain Eukaryota; kingdom Metazoa; phylum Chordata; class Lepidosauria; order Squamata; family Grayiidae; genus Grayia; species Grayia smithii. The sequence continues at coordinate 27,832 of JANHFM010004798.1, read as the reverse complement.
ACCAAACATATCAACACTGTGGGCAGATGCATCAAATTCACATGGGAAGATCTTAAAGAAAATAGTCTAGCCTTCCTGGACTGTACGGTACACATTAAGGAAGACAGAAGCCTTAACATTGAAATTTATAGAAAACCCACCTACAGAGATTAATATTTACATTTTGATTCCCACCACCCACTGGAGCACAAAATGGGAGTCATCAGAACTGTACACCACAGAGCTGAAGGCCTGCCTACCAGCAAAGATGGGAAAGAAAAAGAATGAAAACACATCAAGGAAGCCCTCAGAAAGTGTGGCTATGCCAATTGGGCCTTCATCAAATTTCAAAAAAGATCCTACAGGAGTGCCTCCACAACAGATAACGAAGAAAACAATAAACGAAGCAACATTGTCATTCTGTACATTGCAGGCATATCGGAAAAGCTCAGGAGGATCTTCAGCCAACATAACATACGTGCACACTTCAAACCCAAGAATATACTAAGGCAGAAGCTTGTCCACCCCAAAGATAAAACACCCAGACATAAACTGAGCAACATAGAATATGCAGTACAATGCAGCAAGCCATGTGTAGATCTGTACATTAGAGAAACAAAACTACCACTTCATAAGCGCATGGCACAACATAGGAGAACAAACACATCAGGAATAGATACAGCAGTCCATCTACATTTAAAAGACAAAGGCCACTCTTTTGAAGACAACAAAGCAGGGGTGAAATGCTACTGGATCGGTCCGGATCACGCGATCTGGTAACGGACACTGCTGCTGGTTCGGCGATCCGGTAGCAATCGCCAGCTGGCCACGCCCACGAACATCCCCACCCGAGGGACCCACTCCCACCACGCCACCGTTCCCGCCCTGCGCAGTGCCACCTGCAGACGGGCCAAGGAAGCGTGTGTGTGCCCAGCCACCCTCAGCCTGCTGCTCCGACCAGGAAAGCTGTTCCGGGGCCGAAAGGGGAGGCCCACCCTATGGGCCTGTGCACCCAAACGCCATCGCCGCCGCCCTCCTCATCCTCCTGCTTACACGTGGGCAGAAGCGCCAGGCCTAGGCGGGTCAGTCCGGCTGCTCGGTGGGGAAGCAGGTGAGAGGAGGGGGTGGCGTAGTCCTCAATGGGAGCTGGCAGGGGAGGTGCCCGGGTGGGCTGGAGGAGCTCCAGGGCGGTCCCGCTGGGCCTTCTGGATGTGCTGGGTAAGTTTGACAATCCAACAGGGACTTTCCTGCTCAGCTCTGTGCCCCTGGCGGGCGCAGATGAATCCACCTCTCCCGTGGAAGCTCCCACAGGAGCCGTGGCTCCTTCTGCACCTGCTGGGTGCGCCGAGCTGAAAAGTCCTGGCGCAGTGAGAAACCCCGCTGGGCACCTTCCCTGGAGCCGGGGGGGGGATCGGGGGATCTGTTGCCGGGGAAGCAGTGCAATCGCTCAGCCAGGGCAGACTCCGTGGGGGTTGCATTGGCCACAGAGTCTCCAGGGAAGGTGCCGGGCCACAGACCCGTGCAGGAGAGGCACCCGGGTGGAC
>JANHFM010004798.1:6216-18051 GCA_032468115.1 Grayia smithii | reverse complement strand
TATAGAGGTGCAGATGACAGACTCAATAATTCCTCTGTAGAACTGTATCAGCAGCTCCTTGGGCAGTTTGAGCTTTCAGAGTTGGTGCAGAAAGAACATTCTTTGTTGTGCTTTTTTGATGATGTTTTTGATGTTAGGTGTCCATATTAGGTCTTGAGATATGGTAGAAATTAATGTAATGCATATTAGCTAAGAATTAAAGGGGTCCGCAAGAACTATATATTTATTAAACATTTTTATAATATACACATATACAAAAGCAATGTTCAATTATGCTTTTCAATATATTTTCATGAATTAAAATGGCAAACATACAAAAGAAACTTGGCACAAATGTTAAAACCCAATGAATTTTGCAAACTAAAGGAGAATATAAAAAGAAAATTCACTTCAGAGGCTTGTAAACAAGAGAGCTAAATACAGTTGATAGAATGTTTTCTTTTCTGGAGGCTCCAATTTTTCTGCACAACTTTAATACTTTCCACAGGTTATCAGTTGATTGCTCAGGTATGTATAGCTGTATGTTTTGTATACACTATCACAAAACATTGCAAGTTTGGTCTTGTGGTAAAGGGACCAGGCTAGAAACCAGGGGATGGTGAGTTCTAGTCCCACCTTAGGCACCAAAACTGGCTGGGTGACTTTGGGCCAATCACCAGGAGACTCTGAATTCTAGTCCTGCCTTAGACATGAAAGCCAACTGGGTAACTTTGGGCCAGTCACTCTCTCTCAGCCCAATCCGCCTCACAGGGTTGTTGTTGTGAGGAAAATAGGAGGAGAGAGGTGTATTCTCGCATTTCTATTGAAATTTTTAAAAATCAGGCTTCAGATTGGGGCAGCCTATAAATCCCACAAACAAACAGTTTTCCCCTTCCCTCACGAACATTTCAAAGGAGAACAATTCCTCTGTATTTCAAATACTTATTATGCAAAATTGCAGACTCACAAGGTTGCATACCAAATGCCAAGTGAAACTACATTTTCATTTTCTCCAACTGACTTAGAAAACTTTTATTTACATATTTACTGCAGTGTTCTGTTGAAATTCTTTTTAACAATGAGCTAGATTCCATCACTTAAAATCTGTTTTCCTGTAAAGATAATTGGGGGTGTCATTCTCCTTGGGCAGTAATCGTGAACCTTAAATTTTTTTCAAAAATTGCCTCACTTGACTCTGCTGGCGTGTCACACACACACACACACTCTCCCCCAGCAAAAAAATCAAACAATTATTTACATAGTTATTTATTTTTAAAATAATGCAATCCAATCCCCCCTGTATTATATACAGAAACGTCAAAATAATTAGAAAAATGAAATAGGGAGTAAAACAAACTCATTTTTGGAGTTGTGTTTCAAAAATTGTTGTTGTCAGGTATTGGTGAACGCTGGCGTGTCACCCAAAATGTTGTGGTGTGTCACCTTGGACAGACGTGTCATAGGCTTGCCGTCATTGTCCAAGATCGCCAGACAGATCTGAGATCAGACAGATCTCAGATCTGTCTGGCTGCAGCAAATTCCCAAAGAAACCATTGTAATTGTAATTCAAGTAATCATAAGGCCCAGCAATGAAAGATACCACAGCCATTAACATCTTATTATGTAACACACTTTAAACACTGGCTGGTATGCAGGATTTTCACAGCGTGAAAAGAAAGTGTTATCATTTGGAGGTGGCAAACTCTGTTGTCTAAATGCTGTTCAGGAGGCAGTCTTTATCATTCGTTAATGGCTGCAGATCAGACTATCTGGAAACCATCCTTACAGAGTAGATGAACTTTGACATTATTTCCTAATAGAAAAAGAATTAGCGGGGCATATTTCTTTGAAGGGTGCTGGCTGCCCCCCCGCATTGTGAAGGAAAGCCCGATGATGATGATGATGATGATGATGTTATTATGATGATGATTAATTTGTATTTAGCACTAGCAAGGAAAGGTAAAGTCAGACTCTTATCATCTGTTTCCTGACTAAGGTTATTCAGCCCATGATGCGTTTATTGAATCCACACATAAAGTTAAGCCCTAAACTTTGCCTTGGAAACAATGTCTGGATTCACCTACTTGATCCCTAAATCAAACAAAGCAGCAGGATGGCTTAGCTCAATGTCCTTGGCACTTTGTAGAGCAGCAAAAAAAGAAAAAAAAATGCATTTCTCCCTTCCTTAGGCCGTCTGAAAAGATAATTTTAGGAAGGAAGGGAGGCACCATTGCTGTAGAGGGAGGTGGTAAATTTGGAGAGGTGAAAATGAGATTAATACAAGTTGCACACTAAGGATGAGGGGAAATAATTGGCCAAGGAGGACGTTAAGAGGTTTTTTTTTTTACTTTTTGTGTCTTTTTTCTTGCAGGGGGGTGGTTGATAGGAAGAAATGGGATGCTAGTGCTGACACATTTTTATCAAAACGAGATAATTTATCTTCTCCCCCCTTCCTACCCATCTGAACACTGCAGTTAGGAGCTATTTTTACAAACGGTTTCAAATCAGCCAATAATTTAGTAAAACAATGAATCAAAATGAGGTGGTAACAAAAAAAAAAGGAAAAAGAAGGTGGGTTTTTATGTCCCTCTGATCATTCTCTGTATATTTTACAGGTAGTCCTTGACTTATGACCACAATTGTGCCCAAAATTTCTGTGGTTGAGTGAGACATATGTTAAGCGACTTTTACAACTCATTTTACAACTTTTCTTGCTACAGTTGTTAAGTGAATCCCTGTGGCTGATAATAGACCACGGAGATGCTGCAAAGGTTGTAACTGATCATAAGTCACATTTTTCAATGCCGTTGTAACTTTGAATGGTCACTAAATGAACTGTTATAAGTGGAGGACTACCTGTAATCACTTTCTTCTTTTTTTTTCAAAGAAATAATGGGAGACAAAAGAAAAAAAGAAAATGGCTATAAATAAACGCTTCTGGGTGATGTTTTTTATTGTAAGTTGGAATTTGCCATTTCTGACTTTGGGCATGTCTTACTGAGATTATTAAAAACTGAATAGTTTTTGTACACCACCGAAGTCATTCCTGTGAATGGGGTGGCCATATCAATCATTAAAATACATTAAAATGTGGATTATAATTCCCCCCCTCCATGTGTTGGCCTATGAATATCACAATCAGTTGTTGATTCTGGGCCATTAAGTCGTTTTTGCCTCCTAATGATCAAATAGATAGTTTTTCTCCATGACAATCTATCCTTAACCTGGTCATTGGTATGATTGAGCTCTTTCACTGTTGCTGTTAGATGTGGTCATCTTCTCTTTCCTTCCACCCTACCTGGCATTATAAGTGTTTCCAGAGAGTTAGGTATTCACAAAAGTGTACACTGATATTTCCTCACCAAACTGGGACCAGTATTAAGCACTGTAGCACAAGGATCCGTCTGGGCCATATGCTTATCAATACTGTTTATTAAGGAGTTGAATGAAAAAGTAGAAATAAGCAAGCGACACAAGATTCAGGTGGGATTAGCTATAGGACAAATGAAATTCAAATGATCTTGTTTGGTTAGAGAAATGGGCTGAAAGTAATGTAATGCTATTTAGCAGAGATACAGTAAGTGTAAATTTCTTCACTTAGGAAACAAGAATGAAATGCACAGATGTGAACAGAGAGCTTCTAAGTTCGGTAAGAGTACGTGTGAAAAAGATATTGGAATAGCATTTGTTTGCAAACTGAAAATGACTCAGCAGTGTGATTTAACTGAAAAAAGGCAAATGCAGTTTTGAGCTGCATGAACAAAAATACAATTTCCAAGCCATAGGAATGAATTGTTCTAGTTTAGTCTGCTATGAACAGACTGCTGCCTTCAGTAGTGTGTCCAATCTTGGCGCCACGTTTTAAGGATTCAAAGAACTTAGAACAGGACGGGAGAAGCATAACAAGGCTGGTTGGGATTAGTCCTTTCCAGATAGACTGAGGTATGTTTAACCATGAGAAGAGAAGACTAAGGTAGGATACAATAATCCACTTAAAATACCTGAAAGGTTGATACTCATTCTATCTCACTTCAGAGTACAGAACATCAAATAATGGATTTTAACTACAATAAAACAGAGTCTGATTAGAAATAGGAATGGAGTGGAGTGGAGTGGAATGGAATGGAATAGGATAGGATAGGATAGGATAGAATGGAATAGGATAGAATGGAATAGAATTAGAATTAGAATTCTTTATTGGCCCAGTGTACATATATATGTATGTACACACGCGCGCACACACACACACACACACACACACACACAGAGTCACACACACACTAAAAGTAAGAGCAGACTGATAATGAAACCAATTATTCAGTGGGTAATGGGATTCCTTTTATTGAATGTGTTCCAATGGAAGCTGAACAGCCATATGTTTGGATGTTTTAATTTAGGTTTTTACACTGACTCTGTGCATAGATGGGGAGGCTGGATTAATTTGCCAAAATATCCCCTTCTGACTTCATCATTACCTGTGTGAGAAGGGACAGGGTGCACCTCAGCAATGTCATTACAAATATATATATTTTGTGGACTTAATTTACTTTTGCAAACTATTTGGAACAGGCTATGGTGGACTATCTTAGCATGCCTTTAAGGTTTAACTAGTATTCAAGACATCTATTTCTGGGGCCTTGGCTTGAGGAATTGCATTTATCATACATTGCTATCACTATGAGCTTCTTTGCCATAGGCAAATAAATATAATTTTAAAATACTAAACTTAGTTTTATAGATTATGAATAAATTTTGGGGATAAAGATAAATTTTGTAAGATAAAGTTAGTCATAGACTTGGCTGCAACTTTGAAATCAATAGAAACTAATTTGTATTGCTATCGTGCATGTGTGTACTGTTGGAGATATCAAACACTGCAAAGATACACAACATCCAGACCTAATTCATAAGCTGATGCATCTAGCAGAAATGAGACCTGGTGGGCAACTAACAAGACAACTACTTATATTAATTCCTACCAGGGTTTAGAGAATACTTATGATTATCAACATGTGTGAAAAATGTTCCACCAAAATATCGCAAATAGAAAATACTAAATAGTGTTCACATTAAATAACAAATCGCTACATACCTGTTATGTGTATATAATAGCAATAGCACTTAGATTTATATACCGCTTCATAGTGCTTTACAGCCCTTTCTAAGCGGTTTACAGAGTCAGCATATTGCCCGCAACAATCTGGATCCTCATTTTACTGACCTCGGAAGGATGGAAGGCTGAATCAACCTTGAGCCAGTCAGGATCAAACTGCCGAACTGCTGGCAGTCGGCAGTCAGCAGAAGGAGCTTGCAATACTAACCACTGCACCACCATGGAATTTATAAGAATACAAGAATCTAGAGTAGTGGTGTGGAATAGTATACCTTTAAAATGCATTTTATTTTAGCTTTAAGAAAGTGAAACAGAAACAGTGGAATGGGTATTTAATTCAGTATGCCACTGGATCAATAATGAAATGTATAAATGTTTCAATTAACCAAAGTTATTTGAATATTTCCAGCTTCCCACAACCGATGCACACTAACCCCAGACAGTGATAAAGTTAGAAAAGCTTGTGAGAATTTGTTCTTGTAACATTCCTTATAAATCTAAACAGTCCTAAGAAGCAACAATCTTTTCCATCTAATGAGCCACTGTGAATAACTAAAAAGAGAAAACAGCAGGGAATTCACATTCTCTCTGCATGAAGCCTGATATTTTATGGAATGAATACACTTATTATGTTGATTGGTTAATGGAGCATACAGATGGTGTTAGCCTATCAAGAACAGGAAGCTGGACATATATTTTCCTAGTGGCTTCGGTCTAAAACCATGTAATATGTACTGTAAGTTATTTGTACTTTTTCCATTTTCAGTAGCCTGACTTCCCTTCAAAATAAGGGGTCAAAAACAGATTTTGGAAGCCTCAAGGCTTCCCTTGCCAGTGTCAGAAAAAGGGGGAAGTATCTTTATTTACCAGTAAGTTAACATGGCTAAGTCACTGGGTGACAATGCCTTTACAATTATAGCAATTTAACAACTGTTTTACTTCAGGGCTAGGGATGAAAAGAAGGCAATATCAGGGGAACATGGTAGAGAAAAATAGTGTCAATATGAGTTGATGTTGTGCGGAAAGACTATCAGATGAAGAATGGCATAGATCTGTAATCAATAGTTGGCTGGGATGTTGACGAGGCTCTGAGAGAATATTAGGTGACTGGACACCATAACTTTGACAAAAACAAGTTTGTTTTTTTTTAATGTATTTAATGTCTTTAGGTTTATACAGTAGTTTTAATATGACTTTCATGCTATTTTAACTTTTGACTGAGAACCGCTGGGAGCTGGTTATAAGCTGCGCAGATATATAAAATAAATAATATATGAATGAATATTAGATAACAGTTTGAAAATGCACCAGAAGGAATAAATATGCATTGCATTCCTTGGACAAATTTAATATTATACATGACATAATGTTTCATAATGGGCTGAATGAATGGAAAACTAGCTAATAACACAGAACAGAACTTTATCTGAATGCCAAAGAGAGGCGAAGAGAGAAAAGCTGGATTTCAAGCAGATTAGGTTGATCATTAATCCTTTTCTCTCCTGACACCATGGCAAAAGGCAATCTTAATCTGGCCTAGATATTGCTTGTGGGAACAAAGAAAAGGCATGAAACAGTCTGTTGTGAAATTTGACAGAGCTGATCTGACATCCCTATCTACAAACCAACGTGTTTAATCTGTTTATGGTGTAACATTTAAGATTATTTTTTTTTCTGGATTGCAAGAACATTTCTTTCAAACAATCCAGTTTCAAAAAAATATGCCATGGGGAAGTTACAAGGAAGATGAACCAATTATGGCCCCACTGCTGATCAACTAGAAAGAAAGAAGGGAGCCATGCCATGCCTGATGGGATTTTCTTATGTAAGACAGACAGAAGCCATTGTGTAAATGTGGAACTCTTAAACAGGCAAAGCAGCAAGGCTAATGTACGTAAATAAAAGCCATGGTCTGTGCTTATGGACACATGCCACTAGAGTTGTTCTGCTTCTGACTCAAATTCTGGCAAACACATGGCAGGTTCTGGGTTGCCAGGGGTGCATAACTCTTCCTCCCATGACAGGGGCTGCCTTCTAGGGAGTACATATAATTAATATGATTACATGCCAGTTGTGTATTTAATCAAACACACGTACACAAACAGACTCGAGTTATCATTGCCAGGGCATGAAAGTTAAATATTTTGGGATTTGGTCAGCACTTGGGATGAGAGATTGCCAGGGAAGGGACCGCCCCTGATCTCCGCTCCTTCCGCCGGGACCTGAAGACGTGGCTGTTTCAACAGCTGGACTGATGTGACCTGGGTTTTGAAATAATTTATTCTAAATTGGTTTTAAATGTCTAATTTTAATTGTAAATTAACTGTGATTGTATTCTTTTAATTTTTATGAGCTGCCCTGAGTCCTTCAGGAGAAGGGTGGCATATAAATAAATATAAACAAACAAACAAACAAACAAATAAACAAACAAACAAACAAACAAATAAATAAATAAATAAATATGCTGCAGGAAAGGCTACAAAGTAAAAAAACAGAAGAAAACATTGTGAAAAACAGCAATGGCAAGCTTTCCCCATAGCGTTGCCAAGAAAAAAACAATAGATATGATCATATAGTCATAAGGACTTGAGGTCTGCTGTTCCACCTGTTTCAGAGGGCAGCCATCTCTATTGGGAGCAACAGATGAAATCTTTTCATTTCTCTTCATCTTCTCTCCTGTTCATTTCTATTGTCTGTGTCCCTCCTTCTGTTCCCTCTTCCAAATAGAGAAAGCTCTAGAACACTTTTCTTTTTTAATGTTATGATGGCCTACAAAGTACCATGTATACCAAGAGAGGCAATTTAATACAATGTAATATAGAAAAAGGAAGACTGTACATTCACCATTCCCCACCCCTCTCATACACAGACACAGACACACACACACACACACACACACACACACACACACACACACCGGTATATACACACAGACACTATTATAAATGCAAGAAAGAGAAAGAGAGATGGATGGATGTTATGCCTTCCTAAAGGCAGCCTGGCAGCTACTGTATTAAGGGAGGGAGGGAATGGCTAGGCAGATGCTTTCGATCATATAATGCCAGTTTGGTTTTTGCTCTGTTCTGCTGACATGAAAAGGTGCACAGGAGAAAAAGAAGAAGAAAAAAACCATGGAGATTTACAATGACATACTTGTCACTTTTCTGCCAAATCCTGCAGCACTCCTTGCAGAAAGCAAAATTCACTCAGAACTCAGAAATGTGTGGAAGGTAAATAGTTTATCTAAAATTAGATGGACCATGAATTACTTCGGTATTCTAAATCTCTGAGAAGAGGCAAAAAGCTTCAAGAATCTAAAGATTCTTGCTTCCCACTTAAAGCTCTTTCTCTCTATTTAACATCTATAAAAGCAGAAAGAAAGCTACATATTGAATAGGTCTGTTGGAAACGTAGCACATTAGTAAATCTACGATTAAAAAGAAAGAAGGAAAAACCCATGACTTTTTATCCAAACCCTTTACACAGATGTTATTCATAGAAATGCTGACAAAGACTGCAGCAAGCCATGCATCTGGCTAGCTGTAAAAATCTCAAAAATATCCTCACCTAATAGCTCTCATCAGAAAAAGGTATGTCAGTTATATATACACAATTCATATATAGATGGAACAGTCTGAGATCTTCTGATGAGCACGGAAGCTTTTACCCCGTAGTTAAGAGTCTCAGCGTGCAACTGTATAAGTCATCTATAAGTGTCGATTTACACTCTATTTGTCCTCATTTGAATTATATATTTAATTCTTCAGAAGAGCCTACTTGTCCACAAAAACAAATACACAAACATTTAATAAGCAGTTGTTGCAAATATGCCACCAGATGGCATCTGAAAGCAAGGACTCAGGTGTTGGGAGAAAACAACTGAGCTGGAATGCTCCAGACAATTCATGAATCTTGTTGAATTCAGTTCATGAATTCTTTTTCTCTACTGCTCAGATCAGCTTTTGTATCTGGAACATAATTTCTACATCTGTAGAATATGCAAATAACCTTAGTACCTCCATGGAGCAACATGGAAAAAGTTTTATATCAACAAAACACACGTGCAAAAGTCTAGAGTCTATAGAGTCTGTTCTAGAGTCTATTGAGATAGACTCTAGAACAGTGGTTCTCAACCTTCCTAATACTGCGACCCTTTAATACAGTTCCTCATGTTGTGCTGACTCCCAACCATAAAATTATTTTCGTTGCTACTTCATAACTTTAATTTTGCTATGATTATGAATCGTAATGTAAATATCAGATATCAATATTCTCTGCTGTGGTAGAAGAGAAGAGAAGCCCATTCTTGGGATTTTTGCCCAGGCTTCTTTACTGCCCTTTCCAGAGGCAAATCCATCCAGGGACTTGTTTTCTGTCTGCCCCAGAAGCTATCTCTACTTCCCGTTATTTCCACTCCTGCCATCCAACCTGCAGGGCTAAAGGCAGTGCCCGAAACCTTGGGAAGAAGCAAAGGCTCTGCAGCTTAGACTAACTTAGCCGAGCGCTGAGCAGGCCTTCCAGGAACAATAACAAGAGCCAGGGTTGCAGGAGCAGAGAGATGGCCGGTCCTCCCTTCTCTCACCCCACTTAGGCGACCCCTGTGAAAGGGTCATTTGACGCCCCCAAAGGGGTCCCGACCCACAGGTTGAGAACCACTGGCTTAGAGACATCTGTAGAAGCACTGTGAAGCGGTATATAAGTCTTGCTATTGCTATTGCTGTCAGCATTCCAAGTAATGCACCCATTGAAAGCAGAACTCCAAGGCAGGTAGTTTCCTCAAAGAACAATTTATTGGATATATCATGTTGGCACAACTGCTGAAAACCGACTCTGAAAGATCCCGTGGTTTTCACCTAATTAAAAAGTGAAAGTTCCCCCTTCCCCCAGGTCATTGGTCACATTGTCCAATAGAAGTGCTGGCCGGTTGCTTGGTTACTCCACCCCTCCTCTCCCCAGCCACCTGTTGGAATGTCCTTGGTTCCCACAAGAACACTTTTTGTTTCGACTACAAAGCCCCAGCGATCTATTTCTCCCCTCCCTGTCCCTTCTTCTTCCTTGTGGCAACCCTGAAGCCTCCAAGATGGCCTCAGCCAGGTTCGCTTCAGGGTTGATAAAAATCCTCATGATGTGTTCTCCGAACAGCACGGTTTTGGAGAGGGGAGGGAAGAGCTCACCCATATAACACTGTTTGTGGGATTCCCGCTTTTGACAGGCGAATCAAGCGGAAGAAGATTTATGTGATCAGCACGCTGAAGCGCCCTGTTCCACTGGAGCATTATCTGTACACGGGAAATAGCCAGAAGACGCAGAACGAGCTCTTCCTCCTGGTGGATGCCCGTGGGACGTTCCTTACAAAGGGGTAAGCTGAAGATCGACAGAGGATGCTTTATAACACTTTCCAGGCCAACTTCTCTTTCCCTATTTCCATGAGAATTAAAGCTATCTTTGTTAATGATTTTAAAAAATGCCCCTGTGAAATGAGCTTTAATCATAGGTTGATAACAATGCTCTGGTTGGTTCATCCTTTCCCACAGCAGGTAATAGCCTCAGTATGTGCCCTATCAGCAAAGCCGGCTGAGGAATTCTGGGAGTTGAAGTCCACAGGTCTTAAAATTGCCAAGGTTGGAGACCCCTGCCCCAGAACTTATCCGGGAAGCTTTTTTATATCTCACGAATGAAAGCAAAGATATGTATCTCATGATAATGTTGCAGGATCCAATTTGGGTTGGTCGCTGGGACCAGATGTTTAGTCTTCCAATGCGCGGAGCATTTGTTTCAAGTTTTTTCCAAAGACAGAAGCTAGTGCGCATGCGCGGAGCATTTCTTTCAATTTTTTTCCAAAGACAGAAGCTAGTGCGCATGCGTGGAGTATTTCTTTCAAGTTTTTTCCAAAGACAGAAGCTAGTGCGCATGCGCGGAGCATTTCTTTCAAGTTTTTTCCAAAGACAGTAGCTAGTGCGCATGCGCGGAGCATTTCTTTCAAGTTTTTTCCAAAGACAGAAGCTAGTGCGCATGTGCGGAGCGTGCGTTCGGCACGCAAAGCGCACAAAGCAGCGCGCATGCGCAAAGCACGTGCATGAAGAGAACCGGTAGTAAAGGTAAGTAGAACCCACCCCTGGGCCACACCCACACCAGCTGCCGGAAGGGGAAAAACATCATGTGACAGCAGCGCGACACAGCAAGTTTGACACCCATGCTTTAATGTGTTATCTTCCTCTGTTATCCTTTCAGGTATTATGATGCTGTAGATGCCAAAAAGGACCGAACTAGCAAACACTCCCAGACCTTTGGGGCCAAACAGCCAATGCATGCAGGAGTCGGACCAGGCCTGGTGAGCTGAATTAAGATAGATACGAGGAAGGGTTTGTATCGGGGGACAAAATAATGAGTAAATGGGTTACTCTTTCCCCGTTTCTGGCACTAAAAAGAGTCCGTTAAAATAATGTCCTGCAAGATGTACCCAGATGTTTGGGTGTCTCCCCATGCTCTCCTTTGCGGGCGAGGAAGGGATCATTGCATTGAAAGAAGAAGGTCGGAGTGGGGGGCAGATCTAGTCCTAGATCAGTGGTTCTCAACCTCCCTAATGCCGCGACCCTTTAATTCAGTTCCTCATGTTGTGGTGATCCCCAACCATAAAATTATTTTTGTTGCTGCTTCATAACTGTCATTTTGCTACTCTACACGTGTGACTGGTCTGCATAAGTACATTATGGCGCCAACCCCATCACATACACCTGTATTTG
>JANHFM010004797.1:65814-77135 GCA_032468115.1 Grayia smithii | reverse complement strand
AAACTCTTTATTTTAACTGGAAAAGTTGGGGGTCGTCTTATACACCCAGTCGTCTTATACGCCGGAATATACGGTAGGTATTGTGTAGAAGGCAATTTTTAGTGATGTGATGATATACCAGTGAAATGGAAAAATAAAAAGCAGAAAATCTTCAGTATCCAGAGTTGATGTTTATCATGCAGGAATTTGCTCGAGCATTTTAATACTGTACACAGTTATTTTTCACCTGCTGATCTTCAACTGGAAAGTATGTTAAACAAAGAATGCCAAGAGGTTTCACATTACATATGGCTTGTATTTAGAACTGGCATCGCTACAAAAATCCAAAGCTATATACATCTACAAATATTCAGCAGAAATCCTAAAGTTGTTCTCATCTGTAATGCCAATCACTGAAATATAAAAGATGAATATTAAAACAATATGTACTAACAGTATACTTTGATATACGAACAGTCCCAACAGATTATTGAGATTCTTTACATTCTAATGTAGAAACTAAAGAGAAAGACATTTTAAAAATGGAAAAATAGATATTCTCCTTTCTTTTTTAAAATCTTAAAGTTTAAGATTGTGTGTTGATGTGTATTACCAAGAATGGTAGGAAAATAATTAGTCCAGTTACTTTATACCAACATTGTCCTAATGTAAATTAAAAATATTAAAATTCAAAGCAAATTATTAAATTTCAAAGCTGGTATAAAACATTATAGCCATTGTAGCAGCTATAAAGAAATAAATAGAATGTCAGAATTATGAGAAATTATCCACTTTAATCATTTAACAAGCTATTTTTATATAACCCTTCAAAAAATTTTTTGCCCCAAACACACTGAAATTGACATTGAGTGAAATAAAGTTATTTCATGGGTTCCTTAATTTTTTGGATAACAAACACAACCTAAAACTTTTCATTCCTAACTCCCATGAAGAGGATTCTTTTGGCCTTTGAGGTACAGAAATTTATTTCTTACAAAAAATTAGTTTTGACTGTAAAAGCATACCAGGTCTCATCCTGCTATATAATTAATAAAAGAAAGAAGACATTGGAAAACCAGATTAAAAGGGTAAAATAAGCTCCACAAATTGTTATTAATACTACATTGAATTAGTTGATAATTTACAGTTCACACATGCCTATTCTAATAACTTTGTTATCATATTTATGTCATTTACCATGAGTTCTTCCACATCATTGGTCATTCCATTTGTAAATAATTTCCTAAATTTTGTAATCCCATTCTGCAGTTCATCCAGTTTGTCCTCACCATTGGATGATCCATTGTTTAGCATGATGCATAATTTGCAACAAGCACTTTATCCCAAGATAGCCAATGGTTGCTTCACAATTGGCATTCAATTAGTTTATTTCCCACCCTCATCTAGTTTACAGTACTTTGGGAACAAAACGCAAATCATGGAAAGTCCTGATTCCATATGATATTCTTCTAATAAGTTTTTGTAGTAATGTGTAGTGTGTAGTTCCTCTAGTATATCTTGATATCTAACAAGCCAGCACTGCAATGATTCAGGATTATTACACATTCATGGCTGAGCAAAATAAAAAAGAAATATAGAATGTTTGTCCATTCAGAAAGAAAATGTCCAGAAATATTTAATGGTCTCCCTAGAATTAAATTGCATTCATTGTCAAAGGAAACTTGGGAGGAAACTTAAGGAAAAAGTTTCTTCTACCATTTTCTCATTGATGTATTGTCGATATCAGTAAATGATCAAGAGAATGTACAATAGTGGAAGCACAGTAAATCATGCTATTACAGAGATTTATTAAGAAAATCTGTGTTATGCTGGTGGTAAAGGAAAAGAAAAAACAGGTGGCTTGTTTCTACAGTGTGCTATTTTTTTAGCACGGTCGACAACCACGTAAGTATTTAAAATAAGTTTGAGAGAAGATTTTATGGGAAATGGGGAAGACATCACCTCCCTGGAAATTAATGGAAATGGGTTGAAAAAAAGGACTATTGATTTAAATCAGGTCCCACAAAAGGGTCAAAACTTGGGGCTGTAGCCTTGTATGGAAGACACAGGGGCCTACAGAGCCATGGGGCTGCTTGGCCCCAGAGAAACTGCTCCCCGCCTATATTAACAAATCCTAGTTTTCCCATCTTGAATAATTTTTCTCTTCCATTCCATTAAGCAATATAACTAGGCATCTAGTTATAAAACTTGCTAAGATTATATAAATTGCCAAATTTCAATTCCATGGAAGTCACAGTTGCTGGATTTTGGTGTATTCTGTTGTTAGCCTGTTTAAGGTACTGTGGTGGAATGTAGTCTGGATTCCCAGGAGGGCAGAGTTGCATTCCAGAGGGCAAGGAGGCAGTGAAGCTTGGGAAGTTTAGTTGGCAAACCAAACCAGGAAGCCCAACTCTTGGTTCCTTTCTTTTTCCAAAAATGCTCAGAGATAATCATGACTGGTTGACCGAGTTTTGCTCAATGTTTCTTATTGTTATCCCCCAACTGTGTAATGAATCAACAAAGATATCATAAAAATATTTCCTTGGTGCCCTAATTATTCCTGCTAAATCTTATTTTGATAAGTTGCCTGTGTCTCAATTGTCAGATACAACTAATTATGTCATGGAAGTTTTACAGGAAGTTCTAGTTCTGTTATTTCTTTAATTAAGATTGTAATCGTAAACCTGGTTGCAGAGAGTAAATCAGATTTATTTACTAAGAAAATGCATAGAATTATATTATTAATCCTTTTATTTACGGGGACAGAATGTACAGCCTACAAGTCATATAAAAGATAAAGACTCCCCTGCTTTCTATGCTTTTAATCATCACAGCAATAAATATTTAAGTAGATGAGAAGTGTTAAATTTAATTTATATTGGTCTCATTGGAAAAACACTTAAGTAGATAAGTACTCATCTTTTTAAAAAAAGAATACAATTCTTTCCCCTCCTCTCCCTTCCTTGGGGCTCATTTTTTGGTCTCTACAAAAGTATTCAGATGATATTTCAGGCCTTCTAGCCTTTAAAGCCAGAGGGGAAAAATCAGTTTTATACAGTAGGAGGAAATCCAGTACTTGACTTCACTTCCCACAACTATCCAAGACTAGTTTTTCCAGAATCAGGAAACTTAGTCTTGGAAATCCTCAAAGGTGTTCAAATGATAGATGTTCCTCTCTGTTAGTTCAAGAATTGGCCATACTTGTGGCTGTTATAATAAAAAAAGGCCCCCTTTTCCAGAAACATAAAGCAAAAGCAAGAGCTTTGAACCTTCTTATTTTCTAGTAAGCAATTATGTTTACTAGATTAATACCTAATATTAATTTTTAGACTGGATGGATCACCTGCTGTAGATTTGCAGAACTATGTACAATTATGCCAAATAACTTCATTACAAATATATGGCTATAGATTAGTCTGAAGCAATAAATTTTTCTAGATCATCCAGAATATATACTGAATTGTCTGTCTGTCTATCATCTGTCTGTCTGTCTGTCTGTCTGTCTGTCTGTCTGTCTGTCTGTCTGTCTATCTATCTATCTATCTATCTATCTATCTATCTATCTATCTGGGTTCTACTTACCTTTACTACCGGTTCTCTTCATGCATGCGCTTTGCGTATTTGCCACACCTGCTCGCTTTACTTGAATGTGCGCGTGCCGAACGCACGCTCCGCGCATGCGCAGTAACTAATCTACCTGAAAAAAAACTCAAAACAAACACTCTGCACTTGCACAGAGCAGAAAAACCGAGAAAAACGCGGGTGGGCCCAGCTCCCGGCTGTGGAGAACCGGTTCGGTGACATCACACCATCACCGCTACAAGATCACGTGAACTGGGCCAAACCGGGAGCAACCCACCACTACTATTCTATCTATCTATCTATCTATCTATCTATCTATCTATCTATCTATCTATCTATCTATCATCATTTATTTATATAAAGCCTCTTAAGTTTCATCAGCAAAGGAGAGTGCATAGTGAACTAACTATATAGTCCTATCAATCTGCAAGTTGAGAAAAGTTTCTTTCCAAACTTGTTAAATCAGTTATTTATTTAAATATTTTTTTCTTCCCTTCACTGGTTTGTTTCACTATTTCTCAGCTGAGTACCTATTCTTTCTAAAAGCTGAAAATAATAGTTTTTTTAAAATCAGAATATCAACTTCAGCTTAAGTAGAAGCCAGAAGGTATGTTTCAATTCAATGGTATTTCAATTAAAAGAGAAGCTGCCATACAAAATTCTTACTCAAATTAGCTTTATGGCTGGCCTCTAACACTGTATTTTACTCTATTACAAATTTGTTGTCAATGGCAATGTAGGAGAAAACACTCACAGAAAAGCTTTTGTGCCATTATTTATGAATACTCCAAGTTTTAATACATACCTTTTCTTCACAATAAGAAAAGAGACAGACATCAATAGTTTAACCCACGGGTCTTCAAACTTGGCAGCTTTAAGACTTATGGACTTCAACTCCCAGAATGCTCCATAGCTGGCTGGAGAATTCTGGGAGCTGAAGTCCACAAGTCTTAAAGCTGCCAAGATTGAAGACCTCTGGTTAACTTATCTACTGGTGCATGAATTTTGCATGGCCAGTTCTTAAAGCTCCAGCTAGCTTTCAAAAGTCTGTGCCAATAGAATAGTTTATACTTGTTTTCAAAAGAGACACTAACCAGATGCTATGTGTTGCTATTTTAAATCATACATACCCAAGAAGCCAATTATAATTTGCTTGACAATATATGATAGATCATTGTTAGCATTATTATATTAAGAGTGAAAGTAAGGAGTCAAAACAACTTGGAAATGCTTTCAAGTTATAAGCCAAATAATAACCCCAAAGTACCCCAACACCAGATGCAAACACTTATCCAATCTGTTGATTGAATTTCATACATATATTATACACAAACATACAAGTAAGCTTACAGAGAAAAGTCAGGATGTCATGGCATAATATATATTATATGTAACTTAACTATATAGGATGTGATGACAAAGAGATGAATGCCATACATAAAAATAAGCATAAAATCCAAACTATTGCTCATGCCCTTATTAAGAAAATGTTATGAAAGGCAGCTCTTTCTAAATGTGGTGTTGTCTCCTTACTAAAATAGGAGAATGATGTCAGTGGAATACTGGTGTTTCCTCATGTTGTTTACAGTTCTTAAATAAAATGAAATGATTTCTCTTACCAATGTTTTGGTTCTCCAAAGCTTTAAAATCTTTGGTCTACTGAAACAAACACAATGCTTATGTAATGGTTTTCATAAAATTCATCTACTTTGAAACATTTCCTTGGTAAATGTAAACATTATTAGATATCAACCCACATACAACTATATGAAGATCACACCCATTCAAATTTTATATATTTTAAATTTTATAACAATATTTAATTCATTTTCACCTTAAAAAGTCCTTTAAAATTACAGTGAAAGAAAATACTATGTTGGCATTTTAACAAAGCAAAGCATTGCAACTTTTTTCTACACTCCAAAGTCTTGACTGCACCTTTGGTGAGATGGAAGGCTATATAAATTTGATTAATTAAATATATATATTTATTAAATTTATTTGTTGCCCAACTCACCACATACGATTCCTCCCTATCTTGGATTTATTTTCTTTGAAATAAATTCTAATATTCCTATTGCAACTTGATGACTAAAATACCAAGCAATTATCATCAGTTCTGCGCATTGTTTCACTCATTCATCATTGCTTTTGGGTCCTGTTTGGTTTCCTTTCCAGCTGAATGACAATATAACATCTTATAAACTGTCTGATGAAAAGCAATTGGTCTGTAGAAGTTTAATGTCTTGATCTTACCTGGAAATAAATGGATTACTCCAGGAAGAGTGAAACTTTAATGCTACTACAACTATAGCAATGTTCTGGATGGAAGGAGGGAAATATTTTTAAACTTTAAAGATGGCATTTTCTGGATGGTCCCTTTTTAAAGCATATAATATCAGGATTCAGATGTAGAAGAATTTTGGATCCTATATGTAATATGTAATAGCGTTCAGATATTAGATTCTATTACAGTTAGTCCAATGAATATTAAAAGTCTCCTGGCAGTTAATAATAGATCTCAACTATAAACAGAACTAAACAACTGGCTTTTTTCATGGCAAATATAACCCCAAAGAATTAAAAATATAATCTAGGAAAATGAGAAAGTGTGGAAAGAAAATTGAAGAAGCTAGCACTACCTAGGTTCCATACACTATTTGTAAACCATCTAACATTATAGAGACTTTTCATAGTGCTATAAAGTGATCCCGTATCTGCCTGGAAAAATATCAGAGAGCTAGGCATAGTAGTGGTGTCAGGTTATAAAGTGGCTCAATTCTACTGGGAAACAAAGCAGGAGCCATACTACTAATGCAGGAACAGCTGTTCAAGACAAGACAAGACAAATCAACCAGCTGACTAGTGTCTATCACTTATAATCATTCCCGACACATTATTTTTTTAAAAGATTTAAGAAAGAAAATACTTGAAAAGGTTTATTAAATAAATGTATGTGAGCCACAGCTCACTGTGGCTTAGTTCTGGAACTTTATTCCAAAGTTTTGAGAAAATACTGATAATGAAGAAATGTTTCAGACAAAAAGAAAGTGCTTTTCATTCATTAGAAAAATAACCACAGTTCATTTTAGAACAATTCCGAGTAATGGATAAGTATTAAGTTTTACACCAAACTAAATCCAGGCTAACAGCTTGACTTCAGTTTGTGTCAAAGATATTTCTAAAGAAAGATCTAACAATTCTCTGTGAAGATTAGAAGCCTATGGGAAAACTACGCTATACCATGTTTGTTGTATTGTTCTCAATGATAACCTCTAACACTGAGATGATGCCGCAGAGAAAAATGTAACCAGTATAAATTGGCAGACAATTGAATGCAAAACATCTGAAAGGCCAGGACCCTATTCCTCTTCTTGGTTCAAATCTTTAAAAACATAGTATTGCCATAATCATGGGCATTTTAAGCACAGTTCATCTGTTCTTAATCTCCTGGTACTTAATAAAACTAAGATGACAGAAACATAAATAGCAAAATTCATTTTAGCTGGGCTAAGTTAAAATGTCATCATTAGCTGTTCTGAACAATCTGTTCTCTAGATCAGAATTCTCCAATCTTTCCAGGTTGGTGGTGGGAGAGCAGTGGTGGGTTGTTCCCGGTTCGGTCCAGTTCGCACGATCTGGTAGTGGTGATGTTGTGACGTCACCGAACCGGTTCTCTGTGTCCCGGACCCAGGCCCACCTGTGCGCCCAAACTTACCTTTTTTAAAAAAAAACTGAGAAAGTAGCATTCTGCGCATGCGCAGAGCGCTTTTTTTGAGATTTTTTTCAGACAGAGTTACTGCGCCTGTGTGGTAGTGTGCGCAGGTGCACGAAGAGAACCGGTAGTAAAGGTAGGTAGAACTCACCCCTGTGGGAGAGAGTAGTTTTGTGTGAGGGGCAGGTGCAAGTTGTTAGTGCTGGCATCTGCCAGAACTGCGAATGGGACTATGCGAGCCCACAGTTTGGGGACAGTTTGGGCTCTAGATAAAAGTAAGGATGACTTTGATTGGGCCTGTTGAGAAGACATTTCAAAGGCAAGGAATGTCACTGCAAATAGTCCCTCAATTAGTCAGTCTCTCTGGTTGTCCCACTATATTTCAGATAGTCTTCAGATTTAAAAATCAGATTATAGTCAACCTAGTCATGTAGATTACAATACAAATGAAACAGCCCATCAATATTTGTACCTCCGACATATGAAGGAAGCAAGAGTTGACTTTAGAACATTAGTAGTTTATCAGTAAAATTGGTAACAATAACAGAGTTGGAAGGGACCTTGGAAGTCATTTAGTCCAACCCCCTCTTCATGCAGGAGACCTGTACTAGGGATTCAAACCATCAAACTGCCAACCTTTCTGATCTTTCTGAGCTTAGTGTCTTAGCCACTGAGCCAAATTGTAATAATACAAGCAAGCATTTTTTAATCTAATTCTTTTTAGCAATCCTGCAGAAATATGAATTAACTAAAGCAGTGGTTCTCAACCTGTGGGTCGGGACCCCTTTAGGGGTCTAATGATCCTTTCAGAGGGGTCGCCTAAGGCCATTGGAAAACACATATTTCCAATGCTCTTAGGAACCAAAACACCACTCCTTTATCCATCTCCAGGTGAGTCTAATAAGTCCTATTTCCAAATAGGCGCCGTAGACTCTGATTTTCATTAGATGTGGGCCATTGTATTTGGGAGAAAGGTCGAGGAAAACACCTGCCTTTCAGGTGTTTATATTACAATTCATAATAGTAGCAAAATTACAGTTATGAAGCAACAAAAATAATTTTATGGTTGGGGGTCACCACAACATGAGGAACTGTATTAAAGGGTCGAGCATTAGGAAGGTTGAGAAGCACTGCTATAGCAGAAAAACAGAAGTAAGAGGTACTTAGGGAAACAACTATTTAATTCTTCAAAACAAATCTTTTTTTTTTTTCAGTTGAGATAAAAAATAATTTTAAAAAGACGTAGGCAAAGACAACGGCACATTAGCATTTAGAAAATCATGTACAATTTGAAAATCCAGTCCATGTATGAACCAAGAAACCCATATTTTATCAGATTAACTTCTTCCAGATCAATCTGAGATGTATTCAAATACCATTTTGAGCTTTGTGTTTTGTTCTTCAATTCACTGCTTTTAACATAGTTATAATAATCCTATTATCTTGGAACACAGCAATAATAACTTGAAATAAATTGCAAACTATTTAATAGACTACTTACCACCAGAATCTGGGGACCTGTTGGCTCAGTGGCTGAGATGCTGAGCTTGTCAATCAGAAGGTCGGCAGTTCAGCGGTTCGATTCCCTAGTGTCACGTAATGGAGTGAGCTCCTGTTTCTTATCCCAGCTTCTGCCAATCTAGCAGTTCAAAAGTACACAAAAAATTCAAGTAAAAAAATAGCGACCACTTTGGTGGGAAGGTACAGTGGATGGGAAGATAACAGTGCTCCATGCGTCTTTGGCATTGAGTGATGCCAGCCACATGACCATGGAGACATTTTCAGACAGCACTGGCTTAGGCTTAGAAATGGAGATGAGTACCGCCCTTAGAGCCGGAAACGATCAGCATGCATGTGCGGGGAACCTCTACCTTTACCTTACCACCAGAATCTAGTGGACCACAGTTGGACTCATTTTTAAATTTTATTTTATTATTTTTTAAAATTTATTACAGTATGAAAGATCATCCCAGTAGAACTGTAGAAAAAGAATACTTGGATGTAACTATTAAATTTATACCAAGCATTTAAATGTTTCACAGCTCCCTTCTAGCACCAAGAATTATATAAATGTTTCAATTTAATAAATAAAAAATATTTTCTGAGGCAAATCTAGGACAGAGTAACAAAAACTTACTAGAGGAAAAAAAAAAGAACTGACATACAGAGTTTTAGCACTCAGTAGTTAAAGTTCAGTTAAACTCTACAAGAAATTTGTATAGTGAAAGCCTTAAAAAGGTGTTTGATTGACAAAATATAATATTAGCTATAAAGTGGAAATACTGTAAACTGATTCGATTTTCAATTCGGTTGAGCTCACTTAAACTGAAACACCATTTGCAGTTTAATACACAAATATCTGCTTATTTTATCATCTAATTTATGACCATTAATCTGTATTATTATTTTTCTTGTATTAAATATAGTAGAAGTTTCCTTATAGGTAAAAAATAGACATAGATGTTTAAATATGTTTTATATGATTACTCACTTATTGACTTCTGAGGGAGATATAGCAAACTGAGGACATCTCAGTGAAAGTAGAACTGACAACTGTGGCAAGGACCAAAGAAGTGGTGAGTAGATCTGTTCCTTGGAAACTTTCTGGGTAACATCAGCTACACGTGCTCCAAATATTGGCTCCTTGCAAGGAGACTGCAAGGACAATGATGTTCTGCAGCCAGGAGACTATGGGATTAGTCATCTTGTTCCAACAGCAACAACTGTTAAAGGACACTAAGTTCACAAACCTCACTTTCTAATCACTTTTGGAAATTGTTCCTTAACTACTACTAAACTACTAGAGACCCTTGGAGCAACAAGTTTAAAAATGCTGGATGAGTCTGCCTTCAATCCTAAATGAAAGGAAATTCTAATCGCAAGCATTTAAAGAATTTGAAATAGATAGAAAAAAGCTAAATAAGAGTTTGATTTTAGACTCTTATAAATTAATTAATGGTCCAGATAAAATTGGAAAGTTGACACTTTTATAATAACATTTTGGAATTAATTATATAATTCCATGGTTTTATAATTCTCATGGGTTTTACAAAACTTAACAAAGAAGCAATTTCATGATTTCAAAAACTGGACACTAAAGTGGATTAAAGATTTTAGGTAGAAATAAAATACAGAGGCATGCAAAATGATGCAAAATGTTATAATATTAAAAATACTGAAGGAGGCTTTTGGAGAATCAATTTAGAAAATAATAGTTACAATATCAACAATGTCAGTAATTATGTCTGCTTCTATGGCTAGACTATGCCCAAAATATATTATTGAGGAAATGTCAGATGTAAAATAAATTTTATCTGACAAGGTAGACATGGTATTGAAAGTGGATTTACAGTAGACAGGCCAAATGAATGCCTTAGAAAAGAATGTTTCTCTGGATCTACAAAAGAAACTGGCTGAAGTTTAAAATTTAAAAGGGAAATGCAAATGGCAAACCAAGATTGTGACCAGGGTATCTTTTTTTTCCTATTTCTACAAAAGGGACCTTTTTAAAGTCTTGAAGAATTTGATGTAATGGGATAAAGAAGAAACAAAAAGAAATAAAATATTATACCAAATATGTGAATGAACTGAGATAATTAGAACAAAGAACCTTAAACGAAGAACCTTGGTTTACTTGATCAAGATTTTTAAAAAATATGTTATTACTTCTGGCAACCCTATATGGACTTTTTCTTTCATAGGGTTCGGATGTGGTTAAGATGATGTCAAAACTGAAAAGATTATGTTTAATGGATTTGGGTCTAAAGAGATGAAGAGATAAATGTAATCTTAGATAGGGTGAAGAATCACTAAATTTGTTTATACTTGTAACAATGAAGCCTGGAAGTAACTTCCTTACATATTTCTTTCTTTCTTTTTCTTTTTACTCCTCATCAAAGTTCTCTTTTCTTTCATTAAGTTTAATTTATATAATTAACATTCTTTTTTAAAAAAACATCCTATATATTAAAATGATTACTCACATGTGGATCTTCAGGATTATTTCTATTCTGAAGTATTATTTTGCATTGTTATCACTCCTCTT
>JANHFM010004797.1:9569-21470 GCA_032468115.1 Grayia smithii | reverse complement strand
TGGTTGGGGGTCACCACAACATGAGGAACTGTATTAAAGGGTCGCGGCATTAGGAAGGTTGAGAACCACTGGATTAGTGAGTGGGGGAGAACAAAGTTCTAATTTTAAAACCAGGTAGGTTTTCAGGGGCCTATCGTACAGTTGGGATTTCCTGTATATTCTTCTTTTGTTACCT
Organism: Grayia smithii; assembly: GCA_032468115.1. Classification (NCBI taxonomy): domain Eukaryota; kingdom Metazoa; phylum Chordata; class Lepidosauria; order Squamata; family Grayiidae; genus Grayia; species Grayia smithii. The sequence goes on along the minus strand of JANHFM010004797.1, from coordinate 21,295 downwards.
TTTTTTTCTGAGCTAAAGAGTCACAAACTCTCTAGTAATTTCAAAAGGAGTTTAATCCATCTACAGCCCTTGTTTCTCCAGTTTTTTAATGTGCTTTTTCAATGCTCTTTTCAAATTTTTGTTCTCTTGGGAAGAAAAAGGAAGAAAGGAAGAAAGGAAGAAAAAAAATTAAACAATCCAACTTAATGTTATCCGCATTTAAAATATCACGATTCATATATGGCTTTGAAAATATATTATGTAATGAAAATCACTGGACTTATTTACTTACTGATCTGTTTTATTGACTGATATTTGAATTTGCCCATTTGAGATCTATATGCCAAAATTTATCTAACTGAAAAATATTTATATAAATCCTTATTTACTAACTGAAATTAATAGATTGGAGCTATACTTTTGAGAGTGATACTTGATTTGAGAGGGTGCATCATTTGACAAAGTATGACTAATCAATTCGGATCTATTGTACTTAAGAAAATTTGTCTCTTTCAAGTCCTTTTACAGAATGGATCATTGGTGTTCAGAAATCTCTTTTCTTCTTGGTACATCAATTGACCCTTTAATTCTTTTTGCAACTTTCTTTTAACATCTCTTATAACGAACATGTCTTTAAAATTATTTCATTTCATTTCATTTAATTCTTAACAATGTTAAGAAACATTGTAATTCAGGTATAAAAGTGTTAATACTGAACTGATTTTATCTTGTTGCTCATTGCATTTATTTTTCTACTAGCTGGATACCCGTGCTTCACTATGAAACTATGTGATGGGGCTTGATAAATTGACAGTTAAAGCTTGAAAATTAATGAGTAGTTATGATCAGCCTCTCCTCTCCCCTTCTCTCCCTCAGCTTTGTCTCACAGAAGCCTCCCCTATCCTATCCCCTTCTCTCCCTCAGCCTTGCCTCACAGAAGCCTCCCCTATCCTATCCCCTTCTCTCCTTCAGCCTTGCCCCACAGAAGCCTCTCCTCCTGCCTCTCCTCTCCTCTTGTATGTCCAAGAGGAACATACATGGCAAATTTCAAGTTTGTAGGCTTTATGGTTCTGGAGATTTTGTGAAGACGCATGAGTTGTATTTCACTTTTTTATATATATAAATTCTTTTATTTTTCTATTCTTGATTTTTCTCCCTTTCCTTTTCAAAGTTACTTTTTCTAGGTCCAAAAATACCAATTCCCACAATTGTTCTTCATGTTTTAGCCTGCAGTCCCCTAATCATCTTTGTTGCTCTTCTCTGCACTCTTTCTAGAATCTCAACTTTTTTATATCATGGTGACCCAAACTGGATGCACCATTCCAAGTGTGATCTTATGAAGGCTTTATAAATTGGTACTAGTATTTCACATGATAATAAATGAAAAAAGAGACTAGGAAGGGAGCTTCTCAGACTGTTAATCAGAAGATGAGAGATTTGTACTTTCAGAGCTGTAAAATTCGGTTAATATAGCCTTAAAGTAAAATTATCTCAACTGGTCATGTCTCCTGTCTGGTTTACCTGGGAAAACTGACAATGAGGTACCAGAAGAGAAACTAGAAACAAGATTTCTCTCATCTGGTTCCTTTTAAGGTGCCTTAGGCTTACCTAATTTTGTTGCTTTGCAAGCTGCACTGGTTGCCAGTTGGCTGTTGGCTGTAATTCAAGGTACTAATTATTACTTTAATGTCTTGTACATCACACAGAACCTGGCTATCTAATGGGCCACAAAAATGTTTCTGCCTGTCCTGTATTATCAAACAGGCTTTGTCCATCAAACAATGCAAGACCCAGGAGGAGTATCTTCTTGGTTGCAGCACCTGTCCTCTGAAATAATAACCTCCCATGGATTTGTGTACCTCCCACCATACTAAGTTATATTAAAACTTTGTTGTTATTTTACCGTTTGGAACAAGGTAGTTCTGAAGCCTCTTTAAATGAGCTTAGTTTTCTTCTCCTGGTTTATCATGGGTTTTCTTTCTTTTTATGTATGCATGGTTCTCAATTTACGACCACAATTTGGACAATAATTTCTGTGATTAACACTGATGATGTTACCTAGTTTGGGTAATGAAATGTCTGCAAGAAAACAAGCAAGCTGAGAGAGCACCCAGGACCTCTCATCTCAACCCTGAGCTACATATATTCTCATTTTTAAGAATTTCTGTTGCTAAGCAAGGTGGTTGTTAATTGAGTCACCACAGTTTTATGATCTTTTTTGTCATGGTTATAAAACAAACCACTGCATTTGTTACGTGAACCCAGCTTTCCCCATTGTCAGAAGCCACCAGGAAAGGTCACAAATAGCAATCATGTGACACTGGCACATTGCAACTGTCTTCAATATATGCTATATAAGTATAAATAAATATGTGCCTGAAATTTAATCATGTGACTGTGTAGATGCTGTAATCGTTGTAAGTTAAGGACTGCTCATAAGCCACTTTTTTGAATGAAAAAATGAAAATGAAATGAAAGTGAACAGTGAGAGGTTGCTTTAGGAGGGCAGGCAACATGTACACATTGTGCAGCCAGGCTGGGAGGGACAGCAGCAGCGCTGGCTGACACTTCCAAGCGCAGCGCATGGAGGCGAAGGTGGCTGCAGTGCACGTGTTGCTGTGGAGGCCCTGCGATCGCTCAGCCAGGGCGGACTGGGTGGGGGCTGCATTGCCCTCTCCACCTGTGCCATGTCCCGCTCCAGCTGGTTAAGCGCCACCGCCCAGGCCAAAGGGAAAGCACTGTGGGCTCCATGTTGGCGTGACCAGGCCTGGTCTTCTCCCCATGAAGGGGGCTGCCACCCTGCTGGCCGCCAGATGCTTCTGCGCCTCTTGCTCCAGTTCTTCACTGGCAGGAAGCAGCACCATGGCCGAGCCTCCTTCTCCCAGAGTGCTGGACTCTGTGGGCCGAGTTCCCAGAGTGGTGCTAGCTGTTAGGGAGAGCAGGCAGGTAGCCAGGTGGAAAGCCAGTGGGCTGCTTCAGAGCCCCAAGTCCCGTGGAGCCAGCATGGGAGGCACGTGGGCCTGGGTGGAAGGCAGTCTTTTCTGCAGCATCCCCCTCCCCTCTTCAGATCACCCTGAAGGGGGGGGGGCTCTGGCTTTGCAGAAATGGGGTGGGTGCATATGCAGCAACCCAGGGATGTCCGCTTGCCCTCCTGGAGCACTGCCGCTGCCCCTCTCAGCTCCAGCTCAGTGTCTGCCTTTCCACCAACTGGCTGGGCTGGGCTGGACGCTGACCTTGGAAGGCAAGTGGGCATGGGGGACTGCTGGGAAGGCAGCGTGGAAGGCAGGGAAGCATGGCAGGGCTGCAGAGAAGGGAGTAAGCTGCTAGCTCCTTCCCCACAACCCTGCCATGCTTGCCTGCCTTCCACGTGGCCTTCTGCTTGCCTGTCTTCCCAAGCTCGCCATGGAGATGCCGGGAAGGTCACGTGGAAGGCAGGGAAGCATGGCAGGAGTGCGGGCTAGGGACTGGTTGGGGGGCATGACCAGTCTCCGCTACTGTTTCTCCTGAACCGGTCTGAATTGGTAGCATTTCATCCCTGGTTGGAGCAAACCTCATCCCATGGGTGGGCCAGATTCACTTAACAACTGTGGCAAGAAAGGTCATAAAATGGAGCAAAACTGATGTAACAAATGTTGCACTCAGCAACAAAAAATTCGGACTCCAGTGTGGTTGTAAGTCCAGGACTACCTGTGTGTTCTTTAAGTTTTATTACATCTTGCTTCAAGTGTTGATCAGAACTGTATTTAGTACACTAGACCAAAGGTGTCAAACTCAAGGCCTGGGGTGCCTCTGCCAGTGAAAATGGATCTCAGGAGGACTGCATGCAGCCCTACCGAGCTCCATTTTTGCTGGCAGAAGGTTGCAGGAGGTGTCTCAGCTGAAAACAGAGCTTGGGAGCCTGTTTTCACTGGCAGAGTGCTTGGGTCACCACAGGCGCTCCTGACAAAAGTGACATTGAGCTGGCCACCCTCATCCTGGCCATGGCCTCCCTGGCCATGCCCACCCCACCCATGCCTACACCCACCTCCCGAGGTCAAACACAACCCTGATGCAACCCTCAATGCAGAGGTGCAATCTAAAAATTTTCCCTACCAGTTCTGTGGGCGTAGCTTGGTGGGGTTTTTTTCCTGTGACAGTGGGCATGACTAACTTGACATCACTCAGAGCCACGCCCACTAAGTCACCTGACCCCTGATCCCACCAAGCCACGCCCACAGAACCCGATAGGAAAAAAATTAAATAAGTTTTAATTTAAAGGAAAAGAATCATGGAGGCGAAAGGGGCTGTGGCGCGTCTATTGCCGAGGAAGCCATGCAATCACTCAGCCAGGGCAGACTCAGCAGGCCAATGCAGCCCCCACTGAGTCTGCACGGGCTGAGCAATTGCATGGCTTCCTCACAACAGGCCCCCCGATTCCTCCCCAGCTGCAGGGAAGGTGCGGGGCCACAGGCGGCCAACGGAGAGCCCAGCCAGGGAAGGCTGCGGGAGCTTCCATAGGAGACGTGGCTCTATCTGCACCCGCCGGGTGCACTGAGCATGAAAGTCCTGGCGCAGTCAGAAGGCCCAGCAGGGCCTCCCGGGAGCTCCTCCCCTGCATGGGCCAGCTCCCGTTGAGGACTATGTCACCCCCTCCCCGGCAGAAGCGCCTCTTACCTGCTTCCCCACCGAGCAGCAGGACTGACCCGGCCAGGCCTAGCACTTCTGCACACACGTGAGGAAGGCGGCGGCGATGGCGTTCAGGTGCGGAGGCAGGTTGGGCGCGCAGGCCGGCAGGCTGGGCCTCCCCTTTCGGGCCCTGGAACGGCTTTCCTGGCCAGAAGAGCAGGCTGAGGGCAGCTGGGCGCATGCACGCTACCTCGGCCCATCTGCAGGTGGCACTGTGCAGGGCAGGAACGGCAGCATTGTGGGAGTGGGTCCCTCGGGTGCGGAGGTTCGTGGGCATGGCCGGCCGGTGATCGCTACCGGATCACCGAACCAGCCCCAGTCTCTGCTACCGGATCGGCCGATCCGGTAGCATTTGACACCTGATCAGATCTGATTCCAAAGATGTTTTGAAGCTACCTCTCTGCATCTTCTTATGGCAAGCATGCCTTTTTCTGATCCTGCATAACCTCATGATCTCTGGAAAATTCCTGTCTTCGTGGAATTGAATTTGGAGCACCATAAGCCTTATGTTATTCTCATTTGTAATATCCATATAGTCAGGTAAATTATATATGTGTATATGTGTTTCTCCCAAACCCCTACTCTGACTGAGCTGACATATTTTTTCATATATCACATAATTTTTAAGCCTGCCTGCACTGAGAGGCAACATAACTTCTCCAAGGAAAATGTACACTGTCTTCTTCCATGTCCCATATGTTAGTGACTATTCTTTGAGGTAAAACAAATAATCTAAGTACCGGTATAGTGAAAAGAAAATTTGCTTTGCTAATATTTAATGAAAAAGTAGCATATTAATCGAAATACTGGATTAAGATGGGAAAATCTAGGTTCTGGTATCCATGCAGCTTTGAAACTTTAAGCCAATTGCTATAATTTTGTCAGCATATCAGACAGGGGTGTAGGAGTACTATGCATATTGTCTTAAGTTACTGCAGGAAATTCATGATTTAATGTAATAAACAAGTGAAGCAAAGCAAACATCCCAAATAGACAGCTGTCCTTGATTGTCTTATTATTTTCTGTAATTGTTACTTCTGTTGCATTTATTTCTGCTCAGCCTATATCCTTCATTGCTACAACTACCTGATGAGTAACAGGAAGACAAGGGAAAAAATGGTAAGATTCCCAATGGGGTTGCTTTTCTGAGAGTTTCTAAAATTCACATAAATTTAGATGTTGACTCTCAAGAAACAGCAGTTGCCTTGGACTGCTCACTTACCTCTAAGTTTGAAATATTTAAGATGATTGGCAGTAGCCTGTTCAATAGACTCTTCTGGGCATACTTTAATTCCAGTAGGAAAGAAAATGGATCTCTTCATTCGAAATAAATGCCTGCTGAACTTCTGTGATTCCTTGAAGTCAAGAAGAGGCTTGGAATCCAGAAACTGAGAATGATTTCTATTTGTTTGCCAGGTATTAGATGAAAGATCCAAAGAAATATCCTTAGGTGCTGTATCCTCTGTTGGTAAATAAGCTTCATTACAAAGAAATATCTTTAAGAAGCTATGGATATAATGCTATAGTACTAGATTATTTTATAAGCTTCATTAAGAAATATAATCTTTCAGGTGTTTCCAGTCTACTTTTCTTACATTCGTCTAGTAATATGGATGTTAACTAAACAGTGTAAGAGTTAAAATGTTGGACTGATGCTAAGGAGATCAATATCCTAGTCCACCATTAGTCATCAAAGGTCACTAGGTGACTTTGGGCCAGTTATTCTCTTTTAATCCAGCCCAACTCACAGAGTGGTTGATATGAAGAAAAATAAGGAAAGTAAGTCTTATGTACACTGCCTTCAGTTCCTAAACGAAAACAACAGGATATGACTCTAATAACGAAGTGCATCATAATAATTATAATACCTTTTCCACTTTTATACTTTTATACATATAATTATACTTTTTGTTGTTATAGTATTGCAAATAAGTCTTAAATATAAATCTTTTTTATTTTTTTAAAAAGTAATTATGGAATTTTTTTTGTTTGTGCAATTAAGGTAGATAATAATCAAGTTTTCAAAGGAAAAAATGTTTATTATATAGATTTTGTGCCCCAAAATAAGGAAATTAAGCTTGTTTTACAATTGAAGAATAAGAAAAGCTAGCATTTCTGTTTCCATAGATGTCAAGAAACTACACTGTTGTTAAAACATATTTCTGCCTAGGACAAGGTGATGAGACGCTTTCTATATAGTCTGAATAATCCTTTCTCATATACAGAGACTATATAGTTTCTCACATGTGTTCTGCACACATCTTACAGAATTTTCCTACCAGATCAAAGGGCTTACAGTGACTTACTTCTTAACCATTTTCTATTTGTATCATCCTAACTTTAACAAACAGCATAAAACTTTCAAGCATCATGTATGCATCTAATATGAATGGGAAGATGGCTACGTTTTAAAGATGGAGATGAGATTAGCTCCTGCTTTATATTTTTTTAATATGGAAACTAATCAGACTTAGTTCACATATTTTCCATTTGCATACTGTAAAAACTAACAAGGAGAAAAATGATAAAGCTGAACAATTCACTGACTATATTAATGATAACATTAGCAATGTTTAAAAATGTTATTTGAAATGAAAAATAAATATAACCGCATGATATACTTGCTACTGGCTTGAGGACAAATTCGAACAATATTAAGAGAGTAGTTGTTTTCTGAGAAAATCAATACTGAGTCTACTCTGTAAATATAAAACAGACATATGCTTAGTATTTATGCTCATGATATACATATTTCAATAAAAGCAAGCCTTAGCCTGCTTATTCTATTAGGGATAGGGACATTGTAGCCTACAATTAATTTCTCCTGTCAATTTTAAGAATTGCAGATAGTCACACTGGATTCCAGAACAGAAAGACTAATTCTAGCTCCATATAAGCTATTCCCTCTCATTCTGATTAAATGAATTTTCATTAAATACAAAAGTATGGAATAACCATTTAACTAGTGAAATGGTCTATAAATGAATATTAACACACACACACACATGAATTATTAGGTATACTTTCTTACCTGCAAATGTTGGAAAATCCCTTTTAGCCAAAACAAATATGCATATTCCTAAATATATTTTCCAAGGAAAGTCACACATATTTATTTATCTTTTATACTGTTTTATATTTAAAGTGAAAAAGGAAATAATCAAGTCCCTTTTCCACCGGACCAGCAATCCTGAACGTATTAAGCATCCAATAAGATTCTCTTCCAGGAAAAGCACTGATGTTGTATATTATTCCTTCTGATCATAAAAAAAAAATACTATAGTTTCTTTAACAAAAGCCCAACAAAATATCTAACATTATTTTCTCTAAAATAAATTATTTCATTTTTCATTTTGGAAGTTCCAGAAGTGCTAAAGGAGAAGCTTCTTGATATTAGTCATTCCAGTGCAGACAGTTTTTTTTTTTAAATTAAGCTGGTCAGCTGAGCCAGCTTTACTGGAGCTTATCATGCCCTTAACTGGCATTCCATACAAGGACAGCACCATTCTCACTTAACAAAATACAATTCTAATTAACTTCTTGGGGGAAAAGTAGTATTTAAGCAATATCTTCTGTTAACATAAGAGATTTCCATCCTTGGGTGATTTTGCTGCAACTCTGGATAGTAACAACAACACATGCATGATTTAATTTATCACTATGATTCTCCAGACAAAGTTAAAGCAGGGAGATATTTAGGAAATAGACCAAGAAGAATGTTGTTGAATAACGTTGTACTTATTTAGAATTTTATAGTTTGTATAACGGTATTGCTATCCCATTTACAAAGAAAATAAACAAAAAACTATGGGCTTTTATACATACACAATGACATATACATGAAAATAATAATTTTAAAATTGACATACCTGAAAGACCAGTTTACATTAATGTCATCTTTGACCTTGATCCCCAAAAGCTAAAGTTTCAGACTTAATTAATATCTGGATGTGAATTGATAAGGTAATCCTAGGATTTCTGACTAGAAGAAGGAACTGAAAAATATTTCCCCAAAGAGGCCAATCCTTTCTGTATTCTTACAAAGTAAAGTACATGGAAGTGTTCATATAGTACATACAGTTGGTTCCAAAACTTTACTCTTTACTTAACCAAAGAGGTGTTTCACATAACTGGAATAAGGAATAAAGTATCATAAATGATACATAACACGTGACTTGCATTTGCCTGCTTATTATGTTTTAATCTGGTTTTAATGGAGTTTTATTGATCTTTGTGTTTTATTTTTTTTTTCTTTTAGTGGTTCTTTTAACTAGCTGCCCAAAGTCATGAATGTGAGATGGGCTGTTATACAATCAAATCAAGGAAATAATAAAAATGACAGAATAACAGTACTGGACAAGTAGTAAATAAAAGCTAAATATATCAAAATATCTACTGGAACTTTATTCTGGGACATATTACACCATTGTCCCACAAGAGCTGACTGGCATCGTATCATCATCTGCAGGAAGTTGTCTCAACCTTTCGGGTAGACCTCACCCACAGGGCCTTTGGTAGGCCAGATGCTCCTTGCATGGTCTTCTACATGGCTTTTTCAATGGCACTGCTCCATATCCATCTCTGGAGCGCTTTCTAGATTTTGCCTGCTAAATTATTTCTGGTCTTCCAAGTCAAGTCCATTGATGAACCTCTTTGAAGGTTCATCTGTTGATAGTTTACCTCAGGTCTCTTCCAGCTTTTGAATATATATACATGTATCTCCTCCAGTCCTTCTGGCTGTAGCTATTCAGCTCAGAGGAAAAAGCCTTTTCATGAGAAATTCAGACTCTAGGCACAAGTCCCACAAGTTTAATACACATGAACATAAACACTTACATACACATATGGACATATACATATCTGTACTTATCTACCTACCTAGTTACATATACTTTCTATATCTACCTATATACACATATATATGTACACACACAGAGATATACAGTACATACCAATACTGAAATTCCTACTTTTACCTGCATATCTCTATCAGTATAAACAGATGGAGTCATGCAAATAGGGTGGGAAAAGAAAGGGCTTGAAAGCATTTCTCTTCTATCAAGTCAGACTCTTTCCTTCCACAATGAGCCATGACAGTGGAGTTTGCTACTGCTGTGTGCTGAAAGCTATTGGATAGTAGACTAACAAAGAGCAGGCTGTTTTGTGCACCGAATTTGAGAGTACTGACCACAAAGCAGCTTAAACCACAGTTTGTGTAAGCTAATCATCAGCTTACAACCTTTAGAAAGCTGGAATGTTTGAGGAATACAAAAAGTGCCAAACACAATTAAATCAAGAGGTTCACCAAGTAAGACTATTTGGACAGCTACTGCCAATGAATGTAGATAATAGAAATGTGTAAATGTTTGCTCTGTGAAATGTCTTGGTTGTTCCCCTTTGCCCTGATTCAATCCCATGAAAGATGAAGAGATAAGCAGGATCAGTTTTATAGTCAAATATATATACTTCTGTCTGGATCCATTAAAATGAAAATGTGTTTTGAAGTAGTTTAATTATCATGGGCACAATGCTACCCACTGCAAGCGAAAGAGTTGTTTCCTCTCTTCTGATTGACACATGAAGAAAAAGTTGGATGGAATAAAAAGGCTATGAATTCTCCATCTAAATCACTTGTGCATTATGGAAAGAATCCATGACTTTAAAAAACTTAATTTAAAATTACTTTAAAGAAGCAATTTCAAAGAAGTAACAAGCTTTATGCTGTTTAAGAATCATAAGAGAATTATTCAAATTGGAGCAAGCATCTATCCAACTTCATGATTTCTGGTTTGTGATCACCAGGATATGGTGGTGGTCTCCAACAAGGTTGACAAAATGAAGTATTTCTTTAAAAAGCCAAAATTCCTATATTACAATATTTGGGGCATTTTATTTTTCAAATACAATGTTGGAACTTCATGGATCTCTGAGACAAATATATAACATGTTGCTAGAGGTATCTGGTTGCCAATCTGTATCTGAAGTTTGATCTTAAAAATTTTTTGATTAGAGTAATCCACTTAAATAAAGGTTGAGAATTGGGCTATCCTGCTCACTCACACATATGTGATTTAGTAGGTTTAGTAATATTCCTCAGCAATTCCCTTCAACAAAAATCCAGAATTGTCGCAATTACGTCCAGGCAAAAAGCAGACTAATGCTAATACACATAATAATGGCTAATGAGTCCACAAGGCACTTGAAAGTTTTCCAAACAAGATAAATTCACTGGGCAAAATTAAAACCATAATACAAGAAGGTTCACGAAGTAAGAAAAGTCCAGCATTAACCAGGCATGATCCAAAGTCAAGGCATGGTGTCAATGCAAAGCAAGGCAGAAATCACAACAACCAAGAAACACACAGCTAGGAAATGAACACATTGTTCCCAGCATCATCTCTGTCTGCTGGCTAAATAGCTACTTTCTGGTGCAGCCCATCAAGAGGGACCAAATTGCCTTCTCACAAATACTCAAGCTGACCTTCACTATTTCTGCCTTTTTTCTGCCCTACGTGTTCTTGGATCAGGTGCAGAAGGCAGTTCCTCTTTGTCATCATTGACTGGCTGCTGCTGTGTGCTTTCCCACCTGAAACCTCAGGGCTGTCCTACTGTAGCTGTGCTTCAGCCAAATCACTTTCTGCTGGCTGATCGTCCAGTTTCTCTTCATTCAACCACTCCTCTTCATTTACTCACAGCCTCTGCCTTGGAGCCATTGACTAATTCCCTTCCTGACATTTCAGGGACTGGCTCATCCTTCTCCAAACTGATATCTAGAGAGGCATCTGGGGGAGTCATCATAGAAACATTGATTTAGGTCTACTTATCTTTGATGAGATGAATTAGATTTATCTCAGTGTGTTTTACACTGTGGAGGTAGCAAGCTTTACTTTGTAAAGCAAAACAAAAATAATTTTCTTTAATGAAGCACTGTATTGCCTTAAAACATTATGGAAAGATTGGGAAATTATGCTCAAAGAGAGTATACTTTCTTTTTCACATGACTGTATCATTTTTCTTACACAGATAACTGATATGCAAAAGAAAAGTATATATAGACATGATTACAATCACAAATATATATA
>JANHFM010004794.1:0-12288 GCA_032468115.1 Grayia smithii | reverse complement strand
TAATTAAACTAAACTAAACTAAACTAAACTAAACTAAACTAAACTAAACTAAACTAAACTAAACTAAACTAAACTAAGGACTATCTGCACTTTTTCTTGCATGAAAAAAAGAGGGGGAAAAGCAACTTCAAATTATAACATGGATAGAGAGACAAGAAAGTGAGCCTATGTAACACTGAATTTCTCTCTCTTTTTTAATGGTACTGTATGCAGTAGACATTCCTTTTTAATGGGGCGCTATATTTTTTTAAAAAACCCTATTGTTCAATACCATATTACAACTTCACAAAATAGACTTTTTAAAACCTGTTCATCGCCATAAAAATTAATTCATCGGGCCTCCATAACAATCCCGTAAGAATTAATATCCATTTAATATAAAACATCATCAAATTCTACTGCTTAACAGACAGCTAGAACTGGGTATTAATTGATGTCATTCTGAACATGTGGAAGAAATCCATTTGTGACCTCACGTGTCATGAAATTTAGCATAATTACACACTTTCTCATTTGGGTGTTTTTTTTTTTTTCCTTTTCATTAAATCAGCTCTTAGCATGGTTACATTTTTTCCCCCTCATCGTTTTATTACATTTACCTTATGGTTAAGAGCTGCTTTTCTTTCAAAGCCAGGCTTTGAAAGATGAAATACAGGTAGGGAAAAGAGGCTTGCTCACAAGTAGACCACATGACTGACTCCCTGGAACCATAATTAAAATAAGAAACAGGGAGCAGATAATGAGAAATGGCGACTGTCTCAGCAAACTAGGGCAACACAATCTGCAAGAGAACTTGCAACTGCAGCAATACTCGACAGGTTGCGTTACAATCCGAACTTATTACCAAGCACTTGTGTGTGTTCCTGAGAGGAGCGGATACACAAGAGAAGGCGTATTTTTAACGTAGAGCTTACGTTTAATTTGTAGAGAAGAGCAAACTAAGATAGTTAAAGGCCTGGAGACACAAACATACGAAGAAAGTTTGCAGGAATTGGGTATGGCTAGTCTAGGGATGCGGTGGCTCAGTAGCTTAGACGCTGAGCTTGTTGATCGAAAGGTTGGCAGTTCAGCGGTTCGAATCCCTAGTGCTGCGTAACGATGTAAGCTCCCGTTACTTGTCTCAGCTTCTGCCAACCTAGCAGTTTGAATGCACATAAAAAATGCAAGTAGAAAAATAGGGACCACCTTTGGTGGGAAGGTGACAGTGTTCCGTGCGCCTTTGGCGTTTAGTCATGCCGGCCACATGACCACAGAGACGTCTTTGGACAGCGCTGGCTCTTCGGCTTTGAAACGGAGATGAGCACCGCCCCCTAGAGTCGGGAACGACTAGCACATATGTGCGAGGGGAACCTTTACCTTTAGCTATCTGTACTACACAGCATAATCTAAAACATAAAACATACTCAGTGGAATAAATAATGCATCTGTAGTAAAGATTCAATCAGCAAAATTCTTTCTTTCTTTTCATTACTCCAAAGAAGCTGAAGAAACGTATAACGATCTATTTACATTTAGCTAAGCTAACATGAAAAGGCCCTGGGGGGCGGGGGTGTCTCCATCTCAACCAGCGTCTGCAAGGCAATCAATGTCAGAGCAAGTCTGACCTCTGAGGGAAAGCTGGCCAAAAGCCCAGGGCCGTGGTAGGAAAATATTACCTCCCACCCCTAAAAATTGATGAAACTGAGGATTTTCAGCATTCTTTTCCAAGGATGTGCATATTGAACCCATTATTACATTCAATTAATTATGTAATGTAATTAATTCCCCACCCCCAACTGCCGCCTTCAGATTAGTGCTAGCCCTGTTACCCTGATTTCAATCACATCATTTGTGTGGGAATATGAAAAGACAACTCATTGGACGCTGGCCTCTGCCTAATGCTTATCTCTTAGATAATACTTGGTTGCTTTAGGGATATTATGCAACCAATCTCCTTGGCAATTATCTGTTACCGTGTGCCATCTCTGTTTCCTCTTGTTTTTCTCTGCACCGCAGGTTATCAGTCTCGTCTGGTCTTTTGCACCATTGATAATGAAGCCTATCCGGATTATATGTGCAGAGATAAACCATGGCCAGGAAATAACCGCACCTGCGGCCTCCAGCCCTGTCCCCAGACAAAACGGTGAGCTTTGATTTGGTTTCTTTCTTCTGTGAGATACCTTGAAATACAAGAATCAGTCAAAGTCAGAAATAACTTGGTAACCTCTGTTTGGGGCCCTTGCTGCTCTCGTATGAAATGCATGCAGAGAAACCTGAGCCCTCCAAAAGCACAGGTAGCCCTCAACTTACAACCATTTGTTTAGTGACAGTTCGAAGTTACAGTGGCACTGAAGAAACTGACTTATGATTGGTTTTCTCACTTAAGACTGTTGCAGCATTCCCATGGTCATGTGATCTAAATTTGGGAGCTTGACAACTAGCATGTATTTATGAGAGATACGCTTTTCTGGGTTCCGTGATCACCATTTGTAACTTTCCCAGCCAGCTTCCCACAAGCAGTCAATGAGAGAAGCCAGATTTACTTAATGACCATGCGATTCACTTAATAACTGCAAGGATTTGCTTAATAATTATGGCAAAAAGAGTCATTAAACGGGGTAAACTCACTTAACAGCTGCCTTACTTAGCAACAGAAATTTCGGGCTCAGTTGTGGTTGTAAGTCGAGGCTCACCTATCATACAAGCTAGAACAAAACGTTATCTGAAGAAAAAAATATTACAATTAGCAAGCTAATTGTGTGGGAATAGGCAATCTCTTTTCTTTGGGATTAGCCTATTCCACAAAAGGTTGGGTGTAGCTAATCACCCAAAACGTAATTTTTTTATTGATTTATTAATCAAATGTATGTTGTTATCTTTCTTTCATTTTTTTTATTGGCAAATTGTTGCTCTCCAAGATGTGCGTCATCTTTCTAGACACATTAACCGATGAACAAAGAAAAAAAGTAGCTACGAAATCTACCGTTTTTCTTTTCTAAGCAAGTCAATGCAATCTCTGTGAGGTCCAAGGAAACTTCTGGAAATGAAAATTATGCTAGAAGCTGGTGCTTTGCTTTCCCACTTACCATCAACCCAGTTAATTAAATTAAAAGCACCTGACTCCTCTCTTAGGAGAAGGGATCAATATTGCTAACCGAACTAGGAAGGGTAAATAAAAGCTTTCTTTTAGAAGTTCATAGCATATTTCCTGATTAGTGGGAAACCGTACTGGAGAGGCCCTCCTTGCGTGAAACGCAAGTGGTGAGTGGTGGGAATTCCTTTTCATTTTATCAAAAGACTTTATTATGATTTAGAAAGGATGCAGATTACCAGCTGTCTGCAAGGAATATAAATCCTTCCATTCCCCACTATCCTATCAGAGCTGAAGAAGCTTCTTGGATGAGAAGCAAAACATCTTCAAAGAAAAAAACAAACAAACAAGAAATTCCAGTTGCCTCCAGAAAAAGCACCATTGGGACAAACATAATGAACTTTGCTTAGTCTAAAAACCCCCAAAAGAGACTCACTTGTAAACATTAATGCATATTTGTTGTTTACACATAAAAGGAGCCAATGGGAGAAGGAACTCAGACAACAGTTCTTATGAGCCATTTTGCAGGTGAGCAATGCAGCAGGCCAATAAAGCAGGTAAATAGTTCTTACAGTCAACCTATGTGGGTTCTCTGAAGGTGTACAGTTAAAAAAAAACACAACAAAGCTGATGTGACAATGCATTTTCATAACAATGGTCAGGCCCCAGCCGAAATGGCAGCTATATATAGCCAACATTATAAGACAATAAATAAAAATAAATAAGAACAGCTTGTATTGTATTACTATTACTATTAGTCTTCTCATTGTTCCTATCGCTCATCTCTCCTCCCACTTACGACTGCATGATTGTAACTTTGTTGCTTGTATCCTTACTAGATTATCTCCAAAATCGTCTCCTACCCTGCGTCTCCCTGTGACCGGTAAGATCCCACAGGGTCGGTCTCCTCGGGGTTCCGTCAGCTAAACAATGCTAGCTGGCAGGCCCGCGGGAAAGGGCCTTCTCTGTGGCTGCTCCGGCTCTCTGGAACCAACTACCTCCCGAGGTCCCTACTGCCTCCACCCTACTGGCTTTCCGCAAAGCAGTCAAAACCTGGCTTTTCCGGCAGGCATGGGGCTGTTGATCTCGCTATTTTGACTCAGCGAGATCCAGCCCCAGACGGGATATGAATGTTTGTTGTCATTTTATTGTTTTAAATCGTCTTTTAAATTTTATATAATGCATTCTATTATATTATTTTTTGTTGTGAGCCGCCTGGAGACCTTTGGGAGTTGGCCGGCATATAAATTGAAATTGGAAATAATAAATAAATCTCATAGACAAAATAAAGAGCTCTCCCATGGGAACCAAGATCCTCCCAACAGGTGGCAGTTGGAGGAGGAGCAGAAGTGGTTGAGGGACCCCGCCAACTGCTTTGATTGGACAATGTGACCTGTGACACCTGGGGAGGGAAACATTTGCTCTTTAAATCACAAGGTAACCACAGGAAACTTATAGAGTTGGTTTTCACTGCCAATATGATGTGTCCAATAAACATGTTCTCTGAGGAAGGTTCCTGCCTTAGAGTTCTGATTGCTTTGGATGTGTTACTCAGAACGCTGACATCTGGTCTGCCATTTCCCTAAAGTCTACAATACTGAAATCTGCAGCCAATAATTGGCATGTTACGGGATTTTGGTCATACCAGTTTTGCTCCTCCATTGCCACTCCCTTTTGCAAGCTTTTTCTAACTTTCCCATCATTCTGACAGGTGACCGAAGAGGAAGAGTCAGCTAATCACACCGTGATGATTCAGGAAACTTTACAACCTGCTTCGTTGGAGTTGTCCGAGCAGCACCATTTGGTGGTCTCCTCAGATGACATGGAAGGCATTGGGACAGTGACAGTTTATACTCAGGGCGGAGAAGCCTCAGAACTGATTGTTTACGTGCAAGAAGCCCTGCAGCCGATAGAAGAGCAGGAGGAATCTGGACAGGACATCTAAATCAAGTCCTCTGGGCAGGTAAGCCTCCTGGCACTGGATGATGACATATTGCAAGCCATTTTGAGGAGATGCCCCTGAGGTTGGCGTGGGAAGAGATGGTACGACGCTCTGATTCTCTGCCTAACTAGTTTTTCTCTGACTGATGAAGTTGCTTGGATGAGCAACGAAACGTTTCAGACTTACAAATTTTGTTCCAGTGGCCACGATGCAACTTTTAGACACCTCCTGACACTGCTAAATTATTTCCCAGGGTGTATTTGAACAGCAAGCATAAAAGGTGCTTCCCACAGCTACTAATCCATTGTGGTGTTTCACTCCTGGTAGATGTGAGGCTGGCAGTTGATTGGACTGCAGGTAGTCCTAGACTTACGACCACAATCGGGACCAGAATTTCCATAGCTAAGTGTGGTGATTTTATAAGTGATATTTTTCAGACTATAAGACGTACCTAAATTTAGAAGAGGAAAACAACAAAAAATGTTTTTGGCCTCCGCGCGCCCCATTTTCAGTCCTTTTTTTTTTTTTTACCTTTTTTTGGCCCATTTTCGGGGCTTTTTTTGGCCCCTTTTCGGGGCTTTTTTTGGCCCATTTTCAGGGTTTTTATTGGCCCATTTTCAGGGTTTTTATTGGCCCATTTTCGGGGCTTTTATTGGCCCATTTTCAGGGCTTTTTTGGCTCATTTTTGGGGCTTTGGGGGCCATTTTCAGGGCTTTTTTCAGCCCATTTTTGGGGCTTTTTTCAGCCCATTTTTGAGGCTTTTTTCGGTTCGTTATCAAGGCTTTTTCAGCCTGTTTTTTCCAAAAATATGGGCTGAAAAAAGCCTCACAAATGGGCCAAAAATGGCCCAAAATGGGGCGTGTGGAGCAGGGGTGGGTTCTACTTACCTCTCCTACTGGTTCTAATGGTGCACGTGCTTTGCGTGTGGTCGGGGTGCACAGAGTGCGCGTCTGGCACGCGCTCACGCACTCGCGCGTGCCGGACAGGTGCTCCTGCACATGCGCAGAAGCTTTTTTTGACGAAAAAACATCAAAAAAAGTTTCCTACGCATGCGCGCTCCACGCGCGGACCGGTAAGTACGGGCGCGCGGGGTGGTGGTGGGACGCATAGAACCAGTTCGGTGATGTCACTGTGTCACCGCTACATATTCGCGCGAACCGGACCAAACCGGGGGCAACCCACCACTGGTGTGGAGGCCAAAAAAACAGCTGGCAAGTGGGTGGGCTTTCGGCAGTATTCAGTCTATAAGACACACAGACATTTTCACCCCCTTTTGGGAGACAAAAAAGTGTGCCTTATAGTCCAAAAAATATGACCTCTTGTGTCATAGTTGTTAAGCGAATCCCTGCGGTTGTTATGTGAATCACATGGCCGTTAAGCAAATCCCGCTTCTTTCGTGGACTTGTTTGGAAGCCAGCTGGGAAGATCACAAATGGCCGATTGCCTGACCCCAGGACACAACAACCATTGTCAATACATGCCGGTGGCCAAGCGCCTGAATTTCTGCTCATGTGACCATGGAGATGCTGTAGTGGTCATAAGCGTGAGGACCAGCTGCAAGTCCCTTTTCCAGTGCCATTGTAACTTTGACTGGTCGCTAAACAAATGGGTGTAAGTTGAGGACTTCCCCTCAGGTCTTTTCACAGGAGGTGTTTTGACACATACCGAGCCGTGATCCATTTCTTTTCTTTTTTTAAAAAAAAAATGCCTTTTTTTCACAAATCTTTCTCTTTCTCCCAAGGACCTCAAGAAATCACAGCCTCTAATTACACCGATCCCGATACCTTCTTCAGGGATCATATAAGCATCCTGAACAACATCTGTGTGAGGAGACCCCCGCCAACAAACCAGGAGGAGTGATCATTGGCAGAGTGCCGCGGGGCTGGATAAAACTATCCGGGTGTGTTGTAATGCACTTTAAGAAAACGGTAGCGTTTTTAAAAAGACTCTTTTAATCACAATTTGAAAAGCTTCATGAGAAGGCAAAAGGACAATCAGGCAAAACAGGAGGCCCAGGCAGTCTAGCTGTTTCTAAGGGTAAAGCTCCATACCTTAATTTCTTCCCGCCTTTGCCTCCCCCGGTTTGCTTCTAGAAAGAAATCACTCTTTTAATCTTCTAAAGGAGCTTTGCCTTTGCGAGTTTCGAAAAACCCCAGGAACATGATTTGAGTTTTCAAAGACTCCAAGAACGTTATCTGAAGGAACTCTTTTAGATCGGCTCATCTTTTAATTTCACCTCCTTCCAGTTTCCTCAAGGATGGCCAACTGCCACTGTAGTTTTTCCCCAGATGCCCGGTTCCTATTTAGAAAGAAAATGTTTCATTATGACCATGTATTTGAGGCACATAGGTTGAAAATAATTTGGGAAGGCTGAAGAGGTGCTGACCATCCCTGAAGTTTTATTCTTGCTTTTCCTCCCTGTTTCCCTTTTGCAAGATTACAACAGGGTTTTTCAGAAGTAAAAAAAAAAAATGTGGATTTTTTTTTTTCCTCAGCTTGGCCACTTTATTTCTGATCGATGTTCATACTGCCGGGTTATGTTTCCTCATAATACATAATGAATGCAATTTTCAGCCATAGAGAAGTAATTTAGCATCAAGAAAGCTGTGAAAACCAGAGTGATAAAGTGGAGTTTGGGGTCCCGTTTTCCTTGTCTGACAAATGTTTGAACATTTCCTTCATGAAATGTCCAGCTCAGTAGCCAAAACTCACATCCATTACAGTTAATCTGTCTTTATATAAAACTAAACAATTTGCCATGAAATACAGTACATTGGCCACCAGGGCTGGTCTAGAGGAGGCCTAATTTTTTACTAAGCCTTCTTGAAGAGTGGAGAAAAATGGACGCCAGGACGCTCAAGCAAAATTGTGACGCATATTTTGTCCATCGTTCTAACAAGTGGTCTCCAATGGGAGTGAACATTCTGCTGTCCATGAAGAAAAGGGGATACGATTTTTGAGCAAGATTGTTTCCACCAGACCAGTAATTCTAGTTGGAATCATGCTGTCTGGGGAATTCTGGGAGTTGAAGTCCAAAAAAGTCTTAAAAGTTGCCAAGGTTGGATATCCCTGATTTATGGGGAGATGTTGCTTCTCAATTTGCTTAGGGGAAAAGAGAGAAGACCATGTTATGATTGGCACCCAATCATATAAAAAGCTTACCCTTCAACCTCTGAGGAACAAGGCCTACAGGTCATGGTTAAAACCTGAGATAGATTTTTTTTATTATTATTCTGAGGGAGAGGGGGGGAAAAAACCAGGAATAACCTGACTTCTTTTATCCTATGAATTTTTACATTATCAACGCACCCATCTGTGATTATGAGAGGAAATTCTATCATCTGATACACGAAGCGGCTTAAGAGTTTAACTCGACTGAACTATTATGTCTTAAGATCTTGAAAAGACTTCTATCAAATAAAATGGAATTTTGAATACAAGTTTTAAATAGGCAACCTCATTTTGCAGAGGGGTGAGAGAACCTGTTTCCAAGCATATTATTGACCATCAGGATCTCAATTATTTTCCCTGTAGTTGTGCTGGAAAGATAGAATGCAACATATTACGTCTACATCTAGACTTAATATGTTTAAAAAAAAAAAAGAAAAGAAAAATAAGAATTGAAATAAATTCTTAATACCTCCCCATTATTTATTCCATTAAATTATTAAATTTATTGAATGCATATGCCACTGAATCATTGAAATTCCTGCCAGCTTACAAACATAAATAAAACATACCCCGGCAGAAAAGGAAAAATAGAATAAAACCTCCACGATAAGACTGGAAAAATTATGCATAACTCCCAACACACATAACACACAGCAACTCCGAATAAGTAAAAAAAACCCTAAAATTATTAGGTGTAACTGAAAATAATCATAGAAAAAAAAATAATTGTGGCTAAAAGCTAAGCCATCGCTGACTTCCAAAACAGATCGTAATCTCCTTGTGTCCATCATCCCTCCTCAAAATATTCAGTGCAGCTCTCACTACTCAGGAGTTACTTCCAGCTGCCTTGAATCCTTAATATACAGAAGAGACCTTCTGGTCACCAAAATCTATTTTTTGCTGCAACTGAAATCTATACCTGTATATTTTTGCATCAGGTTATGCTATTTCCATTCTGCAAAAGTAATTAGCTTTAAGGTGATGCATTACTCTCCACCTTAGAGCTAAATTTTGGGAACAGAAGGAGGAAGAGGAGCCAACTAGGTTTGTAACTATAATTTGGTTTTTAAAAAAAACCCTGACCAGTCACCCTTTGCAGCAGAAATAAAATAAAACTAACATTACAGGTTTATAAATATCCAGATATGTGCTTCAAATATAGCTACCTTCCCTTCGAAGCTAAAACTTATTTTCCTGTACCTGCTTATAGTAACTTGCATTGGTATCGAGTATTGCTGGATTAAATTAATTCCACAAAAGGGATGAATGATGGATGCTAAATAAAAATCACCAAATATTACAAACTGATAGTGCTGTTCTCTTGGAATTAAAACTGAAAACCTGTTTGTTAGTTATCGTAAAAAAGAATTTCCTAAAAATTCTGCTGTACGTCGCTAATTGTAGCCAAATCTACTCGGTGGACCTTAAGGACTGTCTTGTTAATATGTAAAAAAGCTGTTTCCACAGCTTTAATTGTAAATTGATCTCCAGCTCAAATAACTGTACAGACCGGAAAATAGAAAGCAAAAGAAGATTTGTAATATCTGTGGCAGCAATTTCCCAAATGAGGATGCATTCTTTGGTTGAGGGGAGCATGCTTGGAAAATAATCACGCGCATACAGCCACAACTTCATTATTGTACACCTCCCTTATCTTGGGAGGGGGAGTGTCCAATATTTATATTTATATATATATATATATATATATATATATTATATATGATCTATAAACCTTTGATTTTTTTTCCCTCCCTTGAAAATCCACCAAGCCAATAAATCCTTTTCAAAGTCTCCTGTTGCTTGGATATTAGTCATTAGTCATTAGTCAGAATGCAATAATAATATAACATACAGTATTGTTGTGTTGTACATTGTGTATATCAGTGCTTCTCAACCTTGGTGACTTTAAGATAAGTGGACTTCAATTCTCAGAATCCCCCAGCCAGCTTTGCTGGCTGGGGAATTCTGGGAGTTGAAGTCCACCCATCTTAAAGTCACCAAGATTGAGAAACACTGATCTAGATGATGAACAACTGGTGGCAGGCTGTTCCATTGGTTAATTGTACTGACTGTCATTAATTTCCTTCTTAATTCCAAGCTGCTTCTCTCCTTGATGAGTTTCCACCCGTTGCTTCTTCTCCTGCCTTCGGGGGCTTTGGAGAATAAGTTGACTCCCCCTCTTCTTTGGGGCAGCCCCTCAAATATTGGAAGATGCTACGGTATCATATCTGCCCCAGTCCTTCTTTTCTCTAGAGTAGCCATACCCATGATCGTTGCAGATCCCCCAAGATCCCACGTGATCCCCTTTTGCAATCTTGTGAGAAGCAAAGTCAATGGGGAAACCAGATTCACTTCACAACCACATGATTCACTTAACAACCATGGTAAGAAAGGTCATAAAATGGGGCAAAACCCACTTCTCTTGCCTAGGAACAGAAATTTTGGGCTCAGCTGAAGTCGTAAGTCGAGGACTAGCTGGAATGCAGGCTTCCCCTTCCCCCACTTGCTTGGGGTCCCTTGCCAGCCCTTCCCCTTTGCCCCCCCCCTCCCCAGCCGGAAATGCCTTTTCCAGCCGAACCCAGCTGCAGGGCGCATCCGGTTGACCTTACGACCTCACCACCACTGTCCCCTCGCCCCTCGGAGGGCCTCACTCCCCCCCATACCTGTCCCTGGTGGTCGACGTAGTAGAAGTACTCGCGGGTGCGCGGCGACGGGCTCTGGCCTTGCTGGTAGAGAGGCTGCCCGGGCCCGCGACGGATTCCCGGGCGCAGCAGGAAGCCCAGCCCGCCCCGCAGTAGCCACATCCCGGCTCTGGGTCGGCGGACTCGCCCGCGGCAGAGAGGACAACCCGGTCGGTAGGCCGGCGCCGCTCCACCGGAAGTATTTATGGGGGACCGTTCCACCAACGGACGCGCTCCCCCGGCGCGCGCGGAGCCGGCAGGAAGGTTCCGTCCGCGGTGCGACCCCTGCTGGCCGGGACTGGAATGTCCGTCGCTTGGGCGCCCAAAGAGCGGAGTCAGGTCCGCGCTGCTTTTCCCACCGAAGACCGCGTGAGTAGCCCCCCCCCGCTGCTCTTGGGCGCCCCCAGTGGACGCCTAGAGGCTTTTGCACCTCGAGGGGCGTCTGGACTAAGAGGGAGGAGAAGGCAGAGCCTCAAGAGGGGCACCCCGAGAGCAGGAAGAGGCTGCTGGGGCTGCTGCTCTTCCTCCTCCTCCTCCTCCTCCATGCACGTTTTCCTCTTCCTCTCCTCCTTCCTTGTCCTTCTTCCCCCTTTTTTCTTCTTTCCTTCTCCTCCTCATTCTCTGTCTTCCTCTCCTCCTCCTCCTTCGTTCTCCTTCTGCTTCTCTTCCTCCTTCTCCTTCTAGACTAGAGCATGCATCTGTTCTTTCTCTTCTACCGCTGCCACCTCTTCCTTCTCCTTCTTCCCCCTTTTTTCTTCTTCTTTCCTTCTCTTCCTTCTCTGTCTTCCTCTCCTCCTCCTCCTCCATTCTCCTTCTTGAGCAAGCAGGTTCTTCTTCTTCTACTACTGCCACCACCAATTCCTTCTCTTTTCCTTCTGCATCTCTTCCTCCTCCTTTTCTCCTTCCCCTTTTTCTCCTCCTCCTCTCCTTAATTCCTCCTTATCCTCCCTCCTTGAGCTTCATCTGTTCTTCTTCTACCACCACTTAAACCACCACTTCCTCCTCCTTCCCCCTTTTTCTTCTGCTGCTTCTCAAATTCCTCCTCCTTCAAGAGCTTCATCTGTTCTTCTTCCACTATACCACTATTTCCTCCTCCTTAGTTTTTCTTCCTTCCCCTCTCTGAGTCCAGAAAGAGCAAATTTCTCTTCCTTCTTCTTATATATGTAGCCCATTCCCCCAAGAATACTATCCAGGGAGTCCCCTACTTACAACCATATATTTAGCCATTGTTCAAGGTTACATTGGCACTAAAAAGGGACTTGTGACCAGTCTCTGCATTTATAGTTGATTCCTACAGTTTACAAGTCTCATAGTTGCCAAGGATGGGCACCTCTGATCTATACCAAGAGGTGGCAGAGAAAAACTGTGTGAAACTGTCTATGGCAGTGTTTCTCAACCTTGGCCACTGGAAGATGTGTGGACTT
>JANHFM010004791.1:118426-133016 GCA_032468115.1 Grayia smithii | reverse complement strand
TTCGGGAGATGGGCGGCATATAAATATAATAAATAAATAAATAAATAAATAAATAAATAAATAAATAAATAAATAAAAATCCTATAAAGCCATACATGCAGGTACTTGCAGGACCACCTGCTGCTGCAAACATCCTCCCAGCGCCCGGTGTGCTCTCATAGGGTTGGTCTCCCCAGGGTGCCCTCAGCCAGACAATGTCGGCTGGTGGTGCCCAGGGGGAGAGCTTTCTCTTTGGGAGCGCCGACCCTGTGAAACGACCTACCCGTGGAACTCCGGACTGCCCCAAACCTTCGCTCCTTCCGTTGTGACCTGAAGACGTGGCTTTTTTACCCAGCAGGCTATGTTTGACCATTTTTTATATTATTCTTAAACCTTTAAATTGTTAATTTTTTTATCTGTTTATTATCACTGCCCCTCTTTTAATTTTTGTAGTTGTTTTATGTTGTTTGTTGGTTTGTATATGCTTTTTATATTCTCTATGTTTTATTGTAAGCCGCCCTGAGTCCTTTGGGAGAAGGGCGGCATAGAAATTAGAATAAAATAAATAAATAAATACCCCACGGGTTACTTGCAGCCCTGGACACTAATAATGTGGGCCCACAAGATAATAAAATAAATAAATAAATAAATAAATAAATAAATAAATAAATAAATAAATAAATATAGCAACTGTTGAAACATCCTCTATACAATTAAAAGAAATTGTGACAATAGAAAACTCCAATGAAGACAGAAAGACAGAAAATAAACGTAAATTAAAATTTTTAGGCAATAGTTAGGAGAATGCCCTCTGTAATAATTTTGTTTTCAGTAGTCTCCTCAATGCCAATAGGGAGCAGACGGAGTCCTATTATCATATTTGTAGCTGTTGTTAGATGTCATCAATAATGAATAAGTAATTAAAGGACCAAAGCAGAATTATTCTGCTTGGGCTTGCTGGTTAATTTATTCAAAATTGTTGTATCTTATCCCATTCTGACGATTTTTTGTTACCTGATCTTTTTTTCATAAAAGAAAATGTTAGTTCTGTGGTTTGCATTAAAACTTTGAGAACTACCGATCCTAATCCCTTGCCAAGTAGTCAGATGGAGGGGCAAAGAGTCTGTCTATTTGGCATGACCTCTACCTTCTTCAGAAATGGGAGAGAGTATTTCTCCCATGAGAAATATGGAAAAGTGATAACATTTCTACCTAGTTAATTATCAAATATCTACAATGGGAAGGAAGAAGCATTTTGTTTCTCCCCTTAGGAAGCAAATAACATGGCCCTTCATTGCATTTGGAGAATGGCTTTCTGATAGACCCATCTTTTGTGAAGTCTGCACTGAGGAGAGGGACTCTACTTGTTTATATCAGGATGCAGAAATTACCTTAAGTTCACACTTTATACCAGAATCTAAAGTGCATTGAGAGATTCACAGGAAACAAGCCATTGGAAGAAGCAGAAGTTGTATAAATACTCTGCATTCCCAAGAAAGATGATGGGGAAAAGTGGATATACTGTATGTGCATCAAATCCTGCCCAGCTAGGTAAAGTCACCAGATCAAGAAAAGAAGGAGCTCATGTGGGACGAGCATCAAGTCTCAGCCAATTGTCTACTAGTATATTTGTAGATCAGACTCTCCATACATATTTGAATCCCTTGTTGAATTCTGATTGCACAGAGGACCAGTGGCTGGCATTTCAAGTGTGCATTAGACATTATAGAAATATATATTCTGGAGCTGAATAAAGATGTCAGTCTGAAGGTCTGTTATTAAGGTAAAAGGTCATCTATATAAACATTGGTGAGATTTTCTAACAGCCCTCTCTTCAAACCAAACGGAGGGCCTCTTTATCTATTTGCTCATAATTCTTTTCAAGTACTGTGAACAAACGAGATGTGGCATCATATCTTCATGGCATTGGCTGAGGAAATGCAAAAAAAGTTCTGGGTCTTCAGTGATAGGAGGAAGGGAGAGAGAAGGAGAGAGAGGGAGGGATGGACAGAGAGAGAGGGAGAGAGAGGGGGGAGATTTTCTTTCAGTGAAGCTATGCAGGCTAGGGACATGATGTTTAGAAAACCATTTGCTTTGAACCAGTCTAGATGGAGACCACTGTTTATTTAAAATTAGCAGGAGTTAAAATTATTGCCCACTCATTTATTTGCCATCCTTAGTGTCCATGAGATAATATGAATTATTAAAACACATTCACAAACACATAATGTGATGTCTCCTTTGGATGACTCCTCAGATTCTTCCTCGGAGGTCAGTTCAAGGGAGGATGAGCTCATTCCTGGCACATCAGGAACTAGGGACAGCTTGCAGGGGCCGATGGTCAGTGAAGAGAAGGAGGAGGAGCTGCCTTCCGTGGTGGATCCGAGAGCATGCAGGGCACAGAAAAGACAAGAGCAACAGAGATCTGCCAGATTACTTGGGAGAAGGCCTTGCCCATCTTGATGGGCTGCAGCAGAAAACTATTTATCACTGCAGGCAGAGGGAGGCATTGCTGGGAACCATGTATTTGGTTTCTGGCTGTGTGTGTTTGTTCCTCATGCTTCTTGCTGGACTTTGGAGACTTTGAACTTCTCTTGCCAAGTAAGCTCTTATGGGTGTATTTCAGTTTGACCTGGTGGATTAAGTTTGTTTGGTGAACTTATTTGTTGGAGCAACTTTCCATTGTTTTATAGACTACTGGCCATTGCCTTGTGGACTAACGTTGGCCTGCTTGTGGCCTGGATTTATCTGGAACCGTTCTGAGGCTGGGTAAAGGGAATTGCTAGGGAACATTAATAAATTATCTAAACCACACTTACCAGTACATGTGTGTCAGGGGTGGGTTCTACTTACCTTTACTACCGGTTCTCTTCCTGCATGTGTGCACGCATTTTGCATGCATGAGTGCCTAAAGCGTGCTACCGCGCATGCGCACTAACTTTTCCTCCAGGAAAAACCTTGAAAAAAGCACTCTGCACATGCACAGAGCACTATTTTCATGGGTTTTACTAGAAAATTGTAAGTTTGGGCGCGTGGGTGGTCCCAGGTCCAGGCCGCAGAGAACCGGTTCGGTGACGTCATAATGTCACCGCTACCGGATCGCGTAAACCGGACCGAACCAGAAGCAACCCACCACTGATGTGTGTGTGAGTGAGTGGAGCAGCACACATAAACATACATAGCAAAAATCTTGCAAGATCATCAAATCATGAAGAATTTGACGTAGTGAGATTCTGGCCATTTTAAAAATGTTTTTTTTTTAAATTTGGATGTCTCTATTAACCTGAAAAATTTCTGAAAATGTTGCCAACATCTTTACTGAACTATAAATTTCTCTTTTTAAATATGAAAGTAGAAGTAGTTTAAAGAACTTGAAACAGAATCAAAATGAATATGTATAATTTATATAAGCAGGATTTCTGCAGAAGTTAACCCTTGAACTTATATAGCGTAGATGACAAAGGCTAGTTTTGCCCATGGGAAAAAATGAGTTAGTGCAATCAAAGGGCACTATTAAGAATAATACAATAGCCAGAGGCTGTATCCGATCAGCTATAGACTGGGACATCCCATTAAATATCTATGACAGGCCTAGACATTGGTATTTGAACATAGGTATTTTTAACATTTATATTTTATTGTGTTTTATTAATCTAGGTGAAAGGTTAATATATATTGCTAGTCCATGTATGACATGCGATAATGCTAAATAAATAAATAAATCTATGACAGGGATGGGTGAACTATCCTTAACTCCATTGGGTGATGCTCAGGGTTTCTTCTACTAACTTTGGCAACAAGTTAGAGAAATTTGAAAAGGCTCTTCATTGATGATCTATGTATTGCATCATTCATCTGAGCCATCAATCTCCATTTTCCATTTCATTTTTACTGCTGCTTGCCTAGTTAATATAAAACAGGAGTGAGGTAAAATTATGGTGCTGCATGTAATATAAGAAGTGAAAATAAGATATAACTTAAGCCTGTGATAGGCTTAAGAGGTGAATGAAAAACAGGATTCAAAAGAGTGAATCTGTATTCCAACAAAAAGTTGCTGAAACTCAACTCTCCAGTAACAGCTGAAGACAGAGTTAACATCTAAAGTTTTACTACTGACCAGAATACCAAAATAATCAAAATATTATCTATGCAGAAAAATCATGTTCAACAGAACACAGAAATCATACTCTATAAAAATATATGCCAGCCTGAGAGCTTAATTTCCAAACTTTCCCCAGTAGTTTTTTAAATAAAAATATTGTTGTTCTTTCACCAGCCTTGAAATTTTGAAACTTTTTCACAAGAGAAGCTTGAGATAGTTGGTTGCTGTTCTTGCAGCTACAGAAAGAGAGGAAACTTTCACTCATTCTATTGTGTTCAGTCATATCTATTATGTCTCTTTCAATGGACAAAGCAATTCAGTTTTTAATAAGGGAGTGTTCACTTCCAGTTATGGAGTCTTAAACCTTCAGATGGGGAGACTTTTCCATTCTTTCTACTGCCTCCCATCAGCCAGTGAAGGGCTAATATAAATATCCTCCAATTTTGTAGGTAAAGACTTGGGATACCTCAGATACAAGGTCCTTCTGAATCTATCCCTGCCCAATTTATGACACGATCCCTTTGAGTTCTTTCTACTATGGAAAATGTCAGGTTATACTTGGAAGAAAGTGAGAGCAGCTGAAGAAGGAACTGTTGTCAGACTCCCCTCTCCTTCCAATTTTGAGGACATTCTATCCTTGAATGTGGAAATCTGACATATCCTGTGGTCCCTGTGAAGTTGTATTAGGGACTATAAGAGTGCTGGCTTGCCATTCTCTTTCAGACATACTTCCTACTGAATCTACAGAAAATGTGTATTATGATTTTTATTCCTATCAATTTCAATCCAGCAGCTGACATCTAGATTTAGTCCTATAGCTAGATGACCGAATAAGTGAAACTTTTTACTCTTGATTAACCTGTTTCTCATCTGTCTGAATGGGTTTGCTCTCCATAGATCTAAGACCTTATCAGTCTTAGTTGGATAGAGTAACTCTGAATCTCTGAAGAATGGATTGGTTTTTTTTTAAGCCACTGGAATTTGCTTAACATATAACATCATTTTTCTTAACCACTTTCCCACAACACTAATTTTTTTTCTTTTCCAGGATATCTGAAATGTTGCAAGGATGCTTTGGAAAGTTGTCTTTCCTCATTATACACCCAAAGCATTTGCTTTAATTTTAACAGCACATACAGTACATATTAAAAACAACACTTACTCCACAAAGATTCCCAACTCAATTGCAAGAAGAATATTACTTGTTGGCACAACATTTTGACAATGCTACAAAACGAAGAGGGGATTTTAAATCCTGCTTTAGAGAATGTTGATTAGTGAGGTTTAATTTTCTATAGTTCTTTCTGATATTGTTGTAAATATTGTCATCTGTTATGCCTATGTAGTAAGTACATTAATCTGCCAGAATATAAATGATTTTCATCTGGCTACCATTGCTTTTGAGGGATTTATTTCATGTCTGTTGTGCTATTGTTTGCCTCCAGGATATGTAATATATATTTTAAGGGAATGTGGCTTATAACAAGGCACCTATATTATGTATGTGATTAATATTGGTGCTACAATGAATGAGGTCTTGTGGTCTGTCTCTGCTCTTATAGTGACTTAATCATTTCTCTCAACAGCCCAGTCATCTTAATAAAACATTCCACATGCTACCTTGTTTTTCTATGAAATGACAAATGCAACTGGGATAAGAAGTTATTTTTTTTGTTATTAAATGTATAGAATCATGAACTGAATTTTCCACAATATACACACACTCACCAGCACATATATGTATACTCATCTCCCCCCCCCCTAAAATTGCACTGTACAGAACGGTGGTATCTTGAGCTTAACCTATCCTGTTCCTTCTCCCTGCTTATATGATTTGCAATGTAAATTGTATAAAATTATATATGAAGAGTTCAGCTGAGAGTGTTCAGGACAGCATGCTCAAGGTTTGGTTATAAAATTGTCATCTGTGAATGGCCAGGCTATGTAGATGCCTATTTCAAGGATCATGTCTAAATTTGCAACGATTTGTGAAATTACTTGACCTGCCAGATCACCTGGTTTACCTACCTATCCATTGGGCTCCTTTCTGAAAGTGACAGGGCTGCACTCTGAATCACACTGTTATTCTTTTTCTGTAGCTAAGCTCTCATGTGACAAATTGAAAATCTTCTAAAATAGAGGAGGATAAAATGCAGTCGCCCACATCTAGCAACGATGATGTGCATGCCTGGGAGCTTCAGGCACATAGGAGCTGGGGTTACACTCATTACGTAGAGTGTTAAGCAATGCTCCGCATGCTTAATGGAGAAAAGATTTTCAGTATTGTAAGGAGCTGTTACTGGAAAGAAGTCATTGTTAGAACTGAGAATAGACTCAGAAATCATCCTGATTTATTCATCTCCTTAAATCTTGCCAACACCAACTCCTCAGTCAAAATTCAAACATAAACAGATCACACCATAGTTTGCATGACACGTGAATCCACTTTGTTCTTCAGTATGGGAACACAAAGGGAAAGGATGAGATATTCCAAAAAAGATTTCAGGAGAAATAATGGTGTAGTCCAGTGGTGGGTTCTAACCGGTGTTACCACCGGTTCTCTTCATGCATGCGCTTTGCGTGTGATCGCCGAACGGGCACTCCATGCATGCACAATAGATAGTTTCCCAGCTGTAGCAAGCGCAGAGCAGTTTAGCCCAGCTGATGGGCGCTTTTTAGTGGATTGCCACACCTCAGCTGGGCTAAACTGCTCAGAAAAAAAGAAGAAACGTAAGTAGGGGAGGATGGGTGGGCCCAGCTCCCAGCCGTGGAGAACCGATTCGGTGACGTCACACCGTCACCACTACCGGCTCGTGCGAACCGGGCTGAACCGGGAGCAACCCACCACTGGTGCAAATCCTTTTTTGTTATAGGCGAATGAGTCAAAGAACCACCACAATTTCTAGCATTTAGGTTTAATTTGTGAAGAGGATGAGATCCATCTATTACAATCTGCCTACCAATCACTGACAGTTTTTAAAAATTATCTTCTAAATAATTTATTCAAAAATCAATCATCTGGTATACATATATCAGTTTAAAAGGTCCTTCAGATTTGTCACTAGATCAAATATTTGGAAATGGTCAGAAGTGGTTTCTAGATATATATATATAAACAGCTGACAGACTTTTAGGTCCTATAGAAGAGTGGTCTCCAACCTTTCCAGCTTGGCGATCCAGCAGTGGGAGAGAGGAAATGGTTCTGTGTGAGAGGCAGGCGCGCATGCAGATACACACAGCTCCATTTGTGCAAGTGGTAGGTGCGTGTGAGTGCCTGCTGCTCACACAAATGGAGCTTTGCACACACGCCCACCGCTCATGCAGATGGAGCTTCGCTCGCACACCCACCACTCATGCAAATGGAGCTCCGTGCGTGTGCATGAGCCCACCATTCGCACAAGTGGAACTGTGTGTGGGCTGCCACCTGGGAGTTGGGGACCCCTGCTATAGAAAAATCAGTTGAATGTAGAAACAGTTCTTTTTTCCTCCAGCGCTTATTTTCTAGAATGCAAGTTTCTTTCTCTATTGTATTGTACCATTTGTTCATTCTCCAAGTCTAAAGGTTTATCCAAAACATGTTTCACTGTGTCATATACAAGTTTCATTTTCAAAAAGAAGAAAAACTATGCATTTGCAAACTTTACACAGCAATTATAAAGTGCTGCTGCTTCTTCTTTTTTAAAAAAGGTTAAATCCTGCATGGATATCTCTATCTTACACAACAAAGTTATGTGGAGGTGGGGGGACAGCAAAAAAACCTTTATCTAATAAAGTTCACAGGTTTTCAGTGACTTTCATGGTTAGTGAATGTGATTTGGGATTCCATCTATATGGAGTTCTCTCATGGTAAAGTATGTGTTGATGAGTCTTCTTGATGAACTTTTGAAATATAACTTTCTTTGGTCCTTGAACTTACTCCTATGCCAGATTTTATTATAGTTATCATTTTTTCCAAGGGTAACAATTGTGCCTTAAAAATGTGTGCTGCGATACTTGCCAACTCTTTTTATTAACAAAAGTATTTCCAAAGGATCAGAGTAGCAGTTTCTAAAACTTTCAGCTAGCAACTACTCTGTTTGCCACCAGTTATTGTCTAAAAATTCTCTGTATAGGCCACAAAAAAATCTCTGTATAGGCCACATAAGTAATATTTCTATAGTGACAGAAATATTACAGTTCCCATATATGGTTTTACCTATTTTGTATTCACTGTTGTAGGGAAATTTAAATTACTGTTTTTAATGTGGTGAGTTTTTTTAAAAAAATATTTTAAAAAAATATTTCTCAGGAATCCCAGCAATTATTTCTATTGATCATGTGATTCTTTCTATAAAATATTGAATTATTTTACTGAAATTTAGTTTATTTATTCAATACCATTAGTCTGTCTAGAATGCAAATAGACAGCCTAGAGTTGTCTGGGACTTCAGCTTCCATCAGACCAGCCGGCATGGCTAGTGGGAAAGACAAAGGAGGTTGTAGTTCATAACATCTGGAGGACAATAGATGGCTTATTCATATTTAGAACAAATAATGTATTGTTCAGTCAGGTGATTAGTTGTCTATTCAAATTTACTTTTAATAGATGATATAAAATCACTGTTAGTTGCTTTATACCCACCATGGATTTTATCAGATATGCAAAAGGGAAATCTGTTTAGACCTTTATCCTATCCCCAAATCAAAAGGTCCAGGCAGCATATAGAATAATTGCACCAACAGCTTTCCCTAACTAATGTCTTTTTCCAAGAATGGAAAAGATTATTTTGAAAAATCAACTACTTTAGTTCAGAGTTGGGTATGCATCTAATGGATGAGAGATTGCTTTGCTATCACTTTCCAAACCCTCAAATACACGTCCTATGCCCTGATCGACTTTTGCTACATTGCAGAAATTAAAATTGCTTAAACTAGAAAGATATTTGTTCAGGTACATCTATGCACAGAGAATTACATGGAGTAATGTGTTGTAATGAGACCCACTTTGATGAATAGTAGAATAGTGAAAAAAGCAGTAGTTTTTTTTTCCAAACTGACTTTTTAAATATTTCCCTAGCATTTCAAAAAATGATATTACTACTTTTTGATTGCTGTGAGTTAGATTATCAAAAACTGTCAGTACTGGCTAACTTTGCTCTCAAAGATGTCAACAGTGATTTTCCAGTTGATTGAATAGACGGCTTGCACTGATGAGCACCTTTGAAAATGTTAATTTCCATAGCTAAACTAGATAAATCCATCATCTAAACTAGATAAATCCATATTAACATTGTTTTAGTAGCGCTTAAATTATTATACTTAAGTTGCATTAGATAAATTATATAAAATAAAACAAATATCCCCTTTTATTCATCCTGCCCATAGTTTACTAGTAAATCTTATAGGCTGTATTGAGCAGGGAATGAAAAATAGTAATGTTAGTTGCCAGTTGGGTGAGAAATGTGTGTCCATTTCTGTAATTTCCTAATATTAGTACTCATTTCATAAGTGAGTCCAGGCTCCTACTTAGCTAAAGTATTAGAAAAGCATTTATGTCATTGGGAGCTTTTTCTTACGTATCTTTGCTCCAATATAGCAACAGTAGATGCCACTGTTAACATAAAATTTGTGTGCTCTGATAGAATGTAATTTTGAAGTCAGCCTTTTCAATAAGAGGCATAAAAACCTTTAAAAAAACTTTTTAAAAAAGTAAAACTTCACAAAATTGCCAAACCTCACGTGGGTTCAGCATTCTTATCCCTACACATTCTTCTGTGGGAAGACATTACCATTTTTTTTCATATTGGGGTTTTGTGGGCACCATTTCAGGTTGCCTTGCTGCCAAACCTTGGTATAATTCAAGGAGAAAAAGGAATAAGATGTGTGACTGCCCTCCTAATTTGTTAACTATAGGAAATGTAAGGACCACAGCATATATCCAGACAACTGCTTCATGATGGCTGGTGAGGGTCAGAGTCGTATTTCCTTATGTCTGGAGGACACAGCCTTGAGGAGAGCTAGATCAGGCTTTAATTCACAAACAGTAAACCCTGTTCTGAATTCAGAGGAACACATCACAGCCAAGCTCCTTAAACTCACACCTGCAGGAAGGCAAACAATCTTACATTTCTTGTTTTAGCACTTTTTCCTCTTCATTTTAATATAATTTGATGTTACTAGGAGCCATTTGTTTTCCTCTTCAAACAAACAAAGGCTGAAGTTTTCATGCCTTACATGAACTTAAAAAGATGGCTACCTGTGAAAGAAAATTCCAGTGGTGCTTCCTTCTGCCCAAGGTCTCATAACTCTTTCAATCTGGGAATAAGAGTTAAGTTGCGTAGTTATTCCCTCTTCCCAATTTATTTCAAGTAGCTTCATGCAAGACATCATCTTGCTGGATTGTGTTCCCAAGAGTTGAATGTGTCTGGTGCCATCCAACCATCCTTAAACACATTCTCTCGTCCTTTTATCTTATAGTGGTGTTGCTTCTGTGTAAGGGATCCAACTAAGTAAATGTGCTTAAGCACCTCATTTATGTCCAGTATCAAAACATTTCTGAGCAATAGACCCCAAAATTCTTTTTCAAAAGGTAACTGGACTTTGTTTTGGGAAAAACTGGGAAAAACAAAGTAAATTGACTTTTGAAAAAGCACTTTTGGGGCAACCATGACTTGGATGACTGAGAATCTCCATAAAAACTGAGCAATAGGAATTCAAAATATCCAAAACAATAGTTTGTTTTTCTCAAGGATCCAAAATAATGTTTCAGGGAAAACATTATTTTAATGTTAAATATTTGCTACTTACTGACATTGGGGCAGGTTTAGTAGAAATATGGGTCCTGCTATTAACTGCACTGTATGTAGTAATGGATGAATATAGAATCAGTATTAATGGGAGGGGAGAAGAGAGAGAAGTTAATATAAACTTTCAAACTGAAACACTGATCCTTTTTAAATGGCTCCTCTCAGCTCTGCCTTCATCCCATCTCAGATATAAGTAAAGCATCAACTAGGATGTGGGAAAGTGCTGGATTAAAG
This sequence comes from Grayia smithii, assembly GCA_032468115.1. NCBI lineage: Eukaryota > Metazoa > Chordata > Lepidosauria > Squamata > Grayiidae > Grayia > Grayia smithii. The sequence goes on along the minus strand of JANHFM010004791.1, from coordinate 121,916 downwards.
AAGTGTTGAATTTTGTGCAATATTTTTCCTTATATTTGTGTGTGTGCATGTATGTGTTTTGACAATTAGAAGCACCTATGTTGCTTTCTCAGTAGGTCTTTGAGATTGTTTTTCACCCTTATATATTTCTAGTTTTTGTTTCAAAATTGTGTTAAATTGTGTGTAGCATCTCATTACAGTTGTATAATAAAAAGACGTATACATTGTCAATGGGCAAATAGCTTTTAGTCGATTGAAATTGAGTAGGGACATCCTATTATTGTGTTATAATACAAATCTAAAATTTTGCCAGTTATTTAGTAGACCTCAGACACTTATAGATAGTAATACCTGTATTGCCCACATTACATTATAAATACACAACAGAGTGAGATTTCTGTTAATTGACTTGTAATTGTTGATCTTGTCTGTCCCACTGTTCCTTCACCATGCAAATAAATAGCTGCTTCTTACAATTGATATCAGATGGCAATGAATGGTCAATATGTATACATTTTATGATCCAGGGTATGACATCTCTGGTTGTGATAAATGATTGCTTATTTCAATACATGTTGCTCTTACATTTGGATTGTTTATTTGGTTAACTTTTGTATATTTCTTGTATATTTTCTTCCGATGGCTAAATGTTGATCAAGAACTACTTTGAATTGACTTACTTGAGTTAATTGAAGCACTGTGTAATCTAGTCCTGATTGCAAGCAGCAGTTAAACACTGTGATGAATTTAGTGATACATACCACATTCTCTGAATTGCAATAGTTGTGGTTCAAGAGCGTACTTTATTTACATTACACCGTGTACATAATTTCATCAATGCAACACAATTATATACTTATGACCATTTGTCTTGAAGAAGAGAATACAGAAAAAAATTCATCTGAGCAGAGCAGATCGTTCAGTGCCTGGTTTATTATGAAAAAAAATTTCAGAGTTGCAGAAATCCTTTGTAAAATTATGTTATGAATGTTGCAAACTAAGCAACAAAATCCAGGATGATTTGCCCCAGAATGTGTTTCTACTTCTCTTCTACCAATGTAGAACTATTTGAAAAGTGACTAGAATTGTATTATTCATGAAACCAGTATGGTTAAACCAAGTTGCACCAGTTACATATAGAGAAATAAAAATGTTGCAAAAAGAAAATGAAGAATAGTGTAGCCAATCACAAAAAGGGACAGATTTTTTTTACTGCTAAACAAGTTTTTTAAAAAAAGGAGAAATGCAACATGTCCAATATTTTCCAAAAAATCCCCTTTGATGCAGATAAAAGGCAAACATCAGCCTCTAGCAATTTATTTGCATCAATGTCTTTGGGTCCACAAACTTCCTAGTGTAATTGCAAGGAGCATTTTGGGAGACCGATGACATTCTTGAAAATGAATGTTTTGTCATGTGCTATGCCCATTACTTTATGAATAGGAACCTTTTTTTAATTCTCTTCACTTGCTGTCCAAAAATGTCTCTTGCCAATGATATTGTCTCTGCAGGATGGATAGGAACTAGGCCTCCTGGCTCTTAAAAAGAAAGAAGATGAAGAAAGACACACTGTTTGAATTTAGCAGACAGATTGTGAATGCAAGAACTTAAATCTCAATCCAAGAAAGGTTGAAAAAGATTCCTGCCTCAAATCCAAGAGAGCTATTTCCCATCAGTATAAACAAAACTGAAACTATAATAGATCAACCATTTGATAGGCTATAAAGCAGATTTCAAATGGAGATGTGAAGGTAAAATTACTAGATAAAAGTCAGCTGCATTATAAATTGGTGTTAGGAATGGATCCTGGGTCTGACAAAGTATAAATGCTGCTCTTGGAGGATAAAAACTAGAACTTTATTTTTTTTTATTAGTAGCACCTCTGTATGCACTTTAAGTTGACCCTTTGGGCTAATGTTAATTCAAAGTATTTGATGGACTTCACATTGCCATAAAGTGCCCCACTTGTGTAATATAAAACAAATAAAAAAACAGCAAATGTCAACAATGGTGAAATATACTTGTTTTCTTTCATATTGCTTGGAACTCTAGACACAAAATCATCAGGCTTGAACACAGGAACATTGTTCTGTGATATTTAAGGTATTTCTCAATATATAGAAATCAAAATGAGGAACTTGTAGTTGTGCACATTTTACTAATCATGTTAAGTGGAAGAATAGAATATACTGTATATCAAGAATGCCTTGACTGGATTTTCATGCAGAATAGAAATGGATTCTAAATATACGGTTTCCTATTTACAGTTGAGGAATTAAAAAAAGGGTTTCTAGCAAATCATTTCTCTACAGTGAAAACCTTTCAGTACTCTCTCTGTCTGAATAGCCAACTCCTCTGTGTTCCTGAACCTTTAAAGATTTCTGCCATGCATGTTAAAGAACATGAGATGATGAAATGTTGAAAGTTAACTCCATCACTTTCGGTCTTGTCAACAAGAGAATGGCATGTCTGTAGATATAGCCTAGTTTAAGCAAGATGGCAACACATCCAGAAGACATAACCTATACAAATGGAATTTGACATGAAGTGGGCATGGCATACAATCTGGCTGGCACAGAATTCAAACTGTAGCTATTCACTGGAAACAAATGACAGGAGCAGCTAGCTGCCCACCATAAGAAGCCCCATCCAAGCTGCCAAATCCAGGTTAGCAGTTCTGATCATTGAGTAATCTTCTGAGAGAAAGATAAATCACCTCCATTTAATCATAATTCTAGTCGGACAGTTACAATGGGAAGCATCCTCATCTCCATCTTTTATTCTGTGTATGCATGTGTGCAGATAAGAAAGATGGAAATGTATAAATACTGTGAGGATAGAAATGTCTTTCAAGTTCCTCTTGCCAAGATCAGAGATGTTGTCAACTTTGTGCAGTCCTTTCCTCTACTAGATGAATTCTATATTTTTTATTGAAGTATACTGCTAAAACATGACTTATTTTTTAAACAATCTGTTGTGATTCTCAAATTTGGCTGCATAGAAATATTCACAAAGGAATCAAGAGATCAAATATATAATAAAAGGCTTATTAGAGTCTCAAATACCAGAATCTTTCACTAGTCAGAAGTAAACTTTTCAGAGTTGCACCTAAAAAATTGTAACTTTCGATCAACTCCCTTTTCTAATTCATTGCTTCTGTATTAATGAGAATTAAGTGCATTTGTAAAATGGAAATAAAACAGATGTAAAATCCAGCATGATACAACCAAAGAATTTAAACCAGTGGGGAAATCCTAATTTTTTTACTACCAGTTCTGTGGGCATGGCTTGGAGGGCATGGTGTGACTTGGTGGGCGTGGCTTGATGGGCATGGCAGGGGAAGGATACTGCAAAATCCCCATTTCCTTCCCACTCCTGGGGGAAGGATATTACAAAATCCCCATTCCCTCCCCACTCCTGGGGGAAGGATACTATAAAATCCCCATTCCCTCCCCACTCCTGGGGGAAGGATATTGCAAAATCTCCATTCCCACCCCACTCTGGGGCCAGC
>JANHFM010004791.1:96430-107795 GCA_032468115.1 Grayia smithii | reverse complement strand
ACTTTCCTCACTGCTTTAAATTTTAACTTATTTTAGCTTGGATTCTTAATTGCAGGGTTTGCTTTGTTTTAAAGTAAAATTTAAATTCACTTTCATCCTCATTACAGGATTTAATCTGCCTTTTAAAGCAGTTTCTTTGAGGCAGCTGTTTAGAAAAACAAGATTACCTCTACATCAAATTTGTTTCTATAGCATGCACTTCATCTCTGTCCCTCTTTCTCTATGATGATGTAGTAAAGGAGCATTTTAACATTACTCTAGACATCAGGAACAAATGGTTAGAATAGATGCACAAGCAACAGAGTCTAAACATTTAGTGGATGACCATAGGCTGTACTCAAATTATTCAAGCATATCTTTTAGTATAATGGTATATATGGGAAAGACCTTGGGAGATGGTGTGAAGAGCCGTCTAAGAAATAGTCAAATAAGAGACAGCATAGCCTGCACCTGTATAATGGGCAGAGTAAGAAGTTCAGAAGGAACCTTCTCTAAGTTCTTGGGCTGTAAAGTCAATGGTGAAAGAATTGTACTTTCAGACTTGTAGGATTGATAGCCTTACAAGCAGGGGTGAAATCCAGAAGATTCTGACAGGTTCTGGAGAACCGGTAGTGGGAATTTTGAGTTGTTTGGAGAACTGGCAAATGCCACCTCTGGCTGGTACCAGAGTGGGGTGGGAATGGAGATTTTGCAGTATCCTTTTGCTGGAGTGGGGTGGGAATGGGGATTTTGCAGTATCCTTCTTCTGCCATGCCTACCAAGCCACACCCACCAAGCCACACCCACAGAACTGGTAGTAAAAAAATTTGTATTTCACTACTGTTTACAAGGTATACCAGATGGGAAACATGATTTTTTCTACTTTATTGTAAAGCTACTGTTAACAGAACCTTGCAAATTTGAAAGTATAATTCTCTTGCTGTCACTTTTGCATTCTGAGAGAACTTAGGGAGGATTGCCTTCTGAACTTCTTGCTCTGTCCACTATGCAGCTGTGGGATATGTTATCTCTTCCATGACAGTTCCCTTGGCAGCATCTTTTTCCTCATACCATTACATTTAGGAACAAAATAAAATGATTATCAGAGGAACTCTCTGGAATGTTAGGCACAAGGACAAAATATTTCTTCTGCCTATCCTATCCGATCCGATCCGATCCGCATTCAATGAGTCAGTTAGGCCTTTTTGGAACAGGTCTGAATTCATCTGTATTTGGGAACTGAGAACTCTTTCCTGCCTTTATCAACAAGGCAGTGCCTCTTTTTTTGCATTTCTTGAGCAACCTTTGTCCCTCATTTGATTAACTGGGAATATGTGGATTGAATGTTAAGCAGGGAGACCCCCACATTTTCACCTCAAACAAAATGAGAAATGAATTTAAGGGCTCTGCCTCAGGCAAAACATCAGAGGAATTTGGAGGGAAGAAAGAGCCGAAAGAGCTCTGAAATCTTGAATAAAAGCTATAGGGATTTAAGGATCCTTTTTTTAAAAAAAATAAAATAAAGAATGACTGGAGAAATCTGAAGCAAACTTGCAGATTCCTGCTCAGATAAGGCATGTGATTTTTTTTCAAAAGAAGCTAAAGGGAGATTTGCTCATATAAAACTCCTTAGGTAGCATGTGCCTATTCATATTTGGAAACAAGTTCATTCGGTATTTTGATAATTTACTCTTTCTTAGTTGAAGGTTGTAGTGATCTGACTCTTTGGAGAATAAATGTGATATAATAAATGTGGTAAATAACAATTGATACAATATTATAAATTATTTTGCCATCATTTACCAGCCCCGTATGCATGAACTGGGTTTTTTCCCTCACAGATATAACTTTGAATTTAAAAACTGATAAAATTAACTATAGTTCACTAAATGGGAAGTTCAGAGGGTGACCTGAAACTAGACCAAGGGTCTCTAAACTTGACAACTTTACAACTTGTGGATATACAACTTCCAGAATTCCTCAGCTAGTCATGCTGGCTGGGTAATTCTGAGAGTTGAAGTTCACAAGTCTTAAAATCACTACATTTGGACCTGGACATTAGCTCTCAGCCTAGCCTACTTGACAGGTTTGTTGTGAGAATGAAATGGTGGGAGTGTTGTGGTGATAGGGAGGGGGTGGAGGGGGAATTATGTTACTTTGCCAGTGGTGCTGTAAAGCAGTTGGACTTCTAATGGATATTGTGAAATATTCAAAATACTCTAAGCCACTACATAATCAAGGCTTTCCTTAAGAGCTGTCTACCCTATTCTATTGTCTTGTCCTGATGTTGCCACTGAAAGAAAAATAAAGCTTTCAGCTAAGGATACACAAAGTCCCCTAGCCTAGGAAGCTAGAAAGGCCTCTTCACCTGGAAGTATTTATTTATTGCCCACATGCAGCAAATGCCTCTCCCTCTCATAATCTTTAAATTAAACTTGGCAATTGTTGGAGATGAGAGATATGAATTGTTGTTAAGTGTACTGCCTGTTAAGACTTTAATTATTAAAATTTAACGTAATTTTAACCTCCCCACAAACTATTGGCCACGCCATCATTTGACTTTGTTCAAAAGGTATCATGATCCTTGATTTGCAATAAGGCTTCCTAAACTATTCCAAATCATGCCTCCCTTTTGATTTTTTTAAAGAAGATGTTCCTTCCTCCCCACCTGGATGTCCTTTCAATCTGTCCATCCATTTGCATAATGGATAAAAGTAAACATATTATCCAGATGCCCCTCCTCCCATCAGCTCACCTAGTCCCAGTCTTCTTAACCCTCAGGCCCACCAGTTTCCCCATCTCACATCTGCTAATCTTCACAGTGTCTTCCCATTTTCTTTTAATCTGCCTACCATCACCTATCTTCCCTGTACATTAGATTTTCATTTGCAAATTACTATATGGTTTAATGCAGAATATTTTTCTAAAACTTTCACAGCTTTGTGATACTTATTAATATTTCATAGGAAGGTGGAATATAAATGCAATATATAAACTATTCTATATGCAAAGTAGAATAGCCATTCACTGCAAGAATGTCACAACTTAAATTGAGCATTAGAACATGCCAACAGAGAGTTGTAGCTGAAGCACTACTGCAGTTTGCACTATGAACTAGGAGGTAGCAAGTTCAAATGCCATTAGAACAAAATATTTGGGTTCCTTATTGATTTTATTGGTTTTGGTTTTAAATTATTGGAAGGTAGTAAAGTTATTTTTTTCTCTTAACTCCGTACACTCATATCAGGGGAAGAAGATTAATAGTACTGATTTATTTTATAGGTCTAATTAAAAAAAAATAGGTGCTCTTTGAAAGTACCATTGCAAACTATTAGTCATTTTTCAAACTGCAATAAATGTTTTGAAATTGTGTTATCTGTCATGTTGATCTTAATAGCAAGTCAAAACTTTTATGTATGTTTGTGTGAATAGTAGCTGTTTAGCAGTTACTATTGGAAGTACCAATGGGGCAAAAACACTAGAAGAGACACTGATAATGCTTTATTGTCTTATTCTATTGCCTGCTTACCAGAAGAACTAAAAGCAGAGTTTGGAGATTGACTTCTAGGTAAAGGCATTTTTTAAAGATCACTTTGATTATTGTGCTGGAATAAATCAGAGAAAACAAGCTTATGTACTGGAAGTATTTTTTCCTTTTTTTTCATTGATAGTATTTTTAAATGTTTGGATATGTGCATCTGTGTGTGTCTCACTCTTAGTTTGACAGATTTAATAGACAGTTAAAAAGGGAAAAAGGGAACAGGGCCATGCTGTTAACATTAAATCCTTTTCAGCAGTGAAGCTCTCAGATTCCATTCTTGATGTTCAGAAATATAGTGATTTGCACCTTCTCAGTAATAAAAGGTGGATTTTGATTGTTGAGTTAAATGAATGAATGAATGTCCTACATAAATTTGCACTGATATTTTCTTGTTTTCATTTTGTAAAAGTTGCTACAGTATTGTGATAATTTCCCTCTAGCATTTTACAACATCTTCTAAAATCATCTAAGCATTGTGCTACCATAGGAGTAATGAGGGCAGATTTTAGATTGCTTTAGTGATGAATGGGAAATGACCTATGAGACGTGTTTAATAGTTGTAATTTGGTGCATTGTAGTCTTTCTTTTAACTACTGAGAGTATCATTTAAGTAAGTTGGCAAAATTATCAAATTTAAGTCAATGGAATGGATAATGGAATGTTTGTGACCATTTTTTCTTTTACGTGCATGCTTTGTACAATCGTAAAAATCGGTATGCCTTTCTTTATGATGATATTAAACAGATATTTCATTTATTTAACCAACATATATATGAGCCTGGTGCCAAGATTCTATACTGTTGTATTATCTCTTCCTTTTTTTCCTACTATATATCAATTCAACAATTAATGAATTGGAGAAATTACTTCTATGTAATACTGCATGAAACAATGAATTTCTTATCTCATAGAGTGGCACCTGAAAGCCATTCCATCCATAAATATCAACTGTGAAAATCTCCACTCTGTAATTCCTGGATTGGAAAACTATATTTCAACCATTGCATCCAAGGAAGTGGAGTACGAAGATACAGGGCTGGACAAGGAATGCCCAAGATTAAGATTATTTTCTTTCATATAGCATTAAAAAATAATGTAGAAATTTACAAAATTAACAACATTAGCATTTACAGTTTTTTGAATAGGTACTTCAAGCTTTTTTCTCTCAATGCCATTTAATCAGCATGCAATATTGCAAACTTCATCAACATCTGCCTATCTTTTTGAATAATCAATGTATGTGCAGATACCTTCAATTTCAGGAAATTTCCTCAATGATTATGTCTGTGGCATAGATTTGTTGAACATATTTCAGAGAAAACTGTCCTAACCAGTTGGTGCCAGAATTCAGCAAATAACATTGAACATGTCTCTACTGCTATCATGAATCTCTGTTTAGCAAAATACTTAAAAGGTTTCACACTGTCACAGCTGGATATCAAGTCAACCGATCATCTACTATATGTAGCTGCAACACTTTCAGTGCAACCATTTTCTGCTTCCAACTAAATATAGAAGAAAGTAGTATGCTATTGGTCTTGTGTCCAACATGTGACTCCCTCCTATCTCGTTGTTTATTGTCACAACTGTGACTTGTGTTAGCAAGCTTCTGTGAACATTATTGCTGTGAATAATTTCTTTTTAAAAAGCTGATATGATCTGAAAGATGGGGCAACAGACCCATCTGAGCTTCTCCACTAATTATCTGGCATGCTGGTCTGAACACCCTGTATCTTCCATATGCAAACAATTAGTGAAGGGGGAAAGAATGGTCAAGTAACAAATCCTTTGAGATGTTAGGAACTGTGTTTATTTTAATTCTAATTATTTCATAATGCAAGAGGGCAGTGATGTTATTAAAGGTGTCATAGGTTAATTAAAATTAAAAGAAGCTTAATTCACTTATTCTACATGATTTCACGCCAATATACAATAGCCTAGACTAGAACCAAATATTGACCATGAGGATGTTCTTGAGAAGGCTGCAGAAAAAGAGGAAGAGACCTGTGGTATCTGAAGTGGGGCTGCTCACCTCTTTTGAAATACGAGGTTCTTGCATGTACTGTTGCTGTACTATTCACAGTTCTTTGAAGAAATAATGTCAAATGTTATACGTTTTCCTATTCCTTATTTCTTGCTAGGTCTTTCTCACATGAACATGAAATGAACAGTTTTGGTGATGTTTATGAAATAGAATTGTGACTACTGTTTTAGTATGCTATAGTAATTAAGGCATCAGGCTAGAACCTGGGACACTGTGAGTTTTAATCCTGCCTTAGGCACAAAGTCAGCTGGGTGACCTTGGGGCAGTCACTGTATCTCAACCTAGGAAGGAAGCAAGGACAAACCATTTCGGAAAAACCTTGCTAAGTAAACTGCAGTTCAGGCAGTCATTAGGAGTCAAAACAAAGAAGGAGAGGAGGGGAGGGGAGGGAGAGGAGAGGAGACGAGAGGAAAGGAAAGGAAAGGAAAAGAAAGGAAAGGAAAGGGAATTGTGACTAGGGATGTATGGTAAATTAAACTTATTACAGATTTCTCTGAAAGTGGATTTATAAGATCCCTCAGAATGGATTTGGTGAGTGGCATGGAGAGCAACACTGAAAAATCTACTAGTATGTAGCTCTTTCTTGTCCAAAATCACAATGAGAAGAAAACTTGCTTGTAAGAAGTGCATGCAAGGGAATATTTACTTAAAAATAGCTGCATTAGGAAAAAGTATTTAACAAAGGACAGCTTCCCCTTCCAAACATACATATGTTACTTGGTGACAAAAATGATAAACAAAAATGGATGCCATGTTTTTATGATTTTAAATTTAAAAAACATTAAAATTCCTGTTGTTTTCCACTCTTTTTCCACTCCATACTATCCATAACCTTTGGAATTTTATTTTTTTATTTATTATTTTTAAATTTAAATGTTCAAACTTCCACATACATAGTATTTCAAATGTAGAACAAAAGCACCTAAATTTAAGACACTGCAATTTACAACTGTAATGAATGTGCCACTAAAATATTCATCTTTACAGACAATAAGGGACTTCTGGATCTTTAAAAAAAATTACTAGTTTTGTAGAATCCCACCTACTTGTCTGAAATTTAATAGCTTTCATCACATAGGAATATGCCTTAACGTGTAATTTATTTCTATATTTAAAAAGTAACAATTGCTTAAAAACTTTATTAAAGCAACAATTATCTGCACTGATTTTTTTTAACATTAGGTTTAAAAAAATCAGGAATCTAGTAGCATTTTCCCCCTAACAATACATTTTATTAAAAGGCATACGTTTGCATGAACTGCACCTTACTTCATCAGAGTTGGCAGGAGTGCTTCTAAATTTCAGCTAGTTCTAGCAGCTAAAATGACATTAATTGAGGTAGAAATAAAGACCAATTTATGAGAGAAACTTTGCAGCCATACTAAATAAAATAAAATGGCAAGTTTACCATAATAGTTAATTTAGAGCATCTAGATCTCTACCTTAATCTGTCCATAAATCAAACCAACCTAAAATACAGTCAAAGTCAGTTTGGTTCACATCAAAACTTTGATTAGCTCATATCCATGATACACCCCAAATCCGTTCTTCCTCTCTAGGAGAGAATTTTATTATTATTATTATTTATTGTATTTATATGCCGCCCTTCTCCCGAAGGACTCGGGGCGGCTCACAACATAAAACAAACCACAATAATCATTAAAACCGCATATATAAATACAATATCAATAATCAATTATTAAAATTCAAAATTAAAAAATTTGGAATTTAAAATTTAAAAATATGCTAAAAACCCAATCCCACCATCTCTTATGGTCAGCAACTAGCAGAGTAAAATCCACAGGGACTCCTTTACCTTTACCTTATATCTAGGACTGCACCCTATTATATTCATTGGAACATGCATACATATAATACTATATTATTAGAGCCCAGTAATTATCCTATGGGGAAAGAAACCTCTAAAACACAAAAGGTATTTTATTAGTCCCACCAATGCTCAGAAGGGATAAGGTCGCTTTCACTGAATGATGACATAACATTCCAGCTATAGAATGCAAAAATATCTGTAATTTGTTGACAATTAACCACACATATAATGCCTGCCGTATGGAATCTAGAATTAATATAAGTGTTTGCAAGATAATCCAAAGTGATGAAACAATGATACATTTGTCTGCACAAATAGAAAGCATGCCTAGTTGAGGTAAAAAATAGAGTGGCATCCCACAGAGATCACAAGCTAGCTGGCTGCTCCAGAGAATTTGCCAGTATGTTGATTACAGCTGAAAGAAAAGGAAATTGCAAATTGGTCTCAATTTAATCTACCACAAACATGTTTAGAAAAGAATAAATGCTAAGTGGTTATCAGTTTAGAGTGGAAGGGTTTTTTTTCCCTAAAAAATTCAACACTCTCATTCAATATATTTAAGCGTAATAAATTAAATGAATAGTGAAGTTCAGCGATGATTGAAGGGACAAAATTTAGATTAGAAGGGAAAGCTTTAAGAACTTACAATATATTTATTGACTAAGTTGGGTTTGACACATAAATACAGTAATTTTATTTTTAAAAACCTAGATATTTTTTTTTGTTCTATTTCTACCTATTTAAAAAGACAGCATCGCAAAAGCAATGCTCTTAGTTGCATTGTGTTCAAATTAAACTTTCCCCAACGTTTAGCAAAATAGAAAGAATCCTGGTGAAATAGGAAAAAAAGTCTTCCTTAACAATCTGGATCCAAGAAGGCCATCCAGATGCCTGAGGCAAACACATAAAGGGAACATGAAAAACAGCATTTCCTATCGAGAAATAAATTCGGCATATTCCAAGTTAAACTTTTGAGTATATGAATTGGGCTCACAAACAAAGGCTTTTTTGGAAAAAGAAGACACTGTCCCAATCCTTATACAGTATTAGTGTCTTCAGATATTCTCACTGTTTACTCTTCAAATCACTCATCTAATATACCTCCGAGGTTCATTATTTATGCTTTTCTGCTTCAACCTAAAAATAAATCCCGATAGCCAGTCTGATGTCTGGATGGCCTTTTTTTTCTGAAGCAGAAATTATTTTATTGTTGCATACAAATGGAAAAGACATATCAAATTATTAAAGAACACAAAATACTGGAAAACTGTGTCACCTACCTTGGCACATGATCTCCCACAACCCCATCCGATACATATTGCACTGCACATTTATTTATTGTATTCAGATAGGTTATTTGTCTTGGAGCAAAAATAAAAGAACAATAACAGCCACACACTGTGAAGCATGCTAACGTTCTGATCTGTTTAGTTCTTCTAATCTATTTAAATATCAATAGTAATAATTAAAATAACAATGAAATTGGGTTCCCCAAAATTAAATTTTGTTCCATCAGTATTTAATTGCTGTGAAACCAGAGCTGGGACACAATAGGGCAAGAACGGTATGAATCAGCTGTATAGCAAATTAAACAAGCTCTTGTACAATTTAGCTATTTCAGCTGGAATTACTCACAAAAAGCCTGCAAATGGAGGATGCAGCTTCCCAAGAGGCAAAAATGAATTAATTCTCATTCAGGTTAATGAAAAAACAACAACTACAACCCTGAAGTCTAATTATCAGCTTTCTAACAACTGCACTATGTTCATGAACTAGTTAAAGACTGACAAAGGTGAAGTGAGTTTATTTATCTCTGTTAAGTGGTCTTAACCACTGAAAGCTACTGAAAACTTCCCCAAATGTTTAAGATTTGCCCTACCATATTGAACATATCAAATCTAGTGTTGACTGTCATTTACATCAATGGTGTTAGCAAATTAAACTATGCTCTACTAGTACATCTCTATTTGGTGATGTTCATTGATTGATTATTTCAATAGCTGTACTTCTAGTAAACAGATTAAAGATTCCTTCTTACTAAACTTGACTTTTTGACATCTCCGTGTAATTTTCTTAGCAGATGTAATACAAGCAAATTACTGCAATGCGTGATATAATTCAAGGGGATACAAAAGGGAAAGTAGACAATTAGATCTACTCCTTCAAACATCATTTTTCACGTCTAGGGTTTTAGATCATTCTTCAAAGTCTAATACTGTATCTTCCTGAATTCCTGTTCTCTGAAGAATTTGAAAATTCTTCTGTTCTTCGGGCTAGGCATTTTACATTCCTTTGAACTTTCTCCCAAGGGATTGTTTTTCGTATTCCTGACTATCATCACTGACCTCTTCTTCCTGGTTAGCAATGTCATTCTTAGCATCTAGAACAGAGATAGCTGTCTGGATAATTCTGGGAGTTGAAGTCCACAAGTCTTAAAACTGCCAAGTTTGAAGACCTCTGATCTAGAATTTAGTACTCCAGATGAAATCTGATTAATATGACATACACCTACTAGCTAAGGATAGAAGGTTTCTGATTTAACATGGTGAAATCTGGCTGGAGATGTCTAGCTAAGTGAGTTTTTAAACTGTACGAGAGCTGAGGAAGACTGAGTTAGTGCATGCCTTGCAGCAAAATCACTTCACGGCGTGTATTATTTAGCAGGGGACAAGATGGCTTTCCCTTTAATCTGGAAACCTGGATTTATAGGGATGGAGCAAGAGCATTCAGAAGAAGGACCATAAAACCTGAAAAGCCATATTTCTTCTTCAGAAAGTAACTTTTTTTAACAGCTCTGTTAGATGCTCATTTGCAGTCCCGTAGTAAATTTCTGTCTGTGCTGTTTATGAGCCTTTCTGCTGTCTTCCTGTGTCAGAGGGGCCAGGTGAGTGGCTTTTCTGGGCTTTGGGGAGCGGATAGCCCTGAAGCCGCAGGGTGTGATTTGCTACACAGTTCTTTTGAAATATAATCTTCGGTTTGCTAATGTGCCCATTAGCCTTGATTGCCTCAGCTGGGGGTGGTAAAGATTCTTGTAGTGAAACATTTTGGAGAATGCTCCTGGCTCTTTCCTTTGATATTTTTTTCCCCCACTGCAACAGCAATTTGCTTTCCTTTCTTCTGCTATTGTTGGAGCCATTTTATGTTGCCATAAGCAGCACAGTCTATCACTTGGGTGTGACGCTAGCAGCCTTTTCAGTTTCTGGTTGCACACACATTAGTAACAGCACTCTGTCCTTTCATTTATTCCACATAATGGCTTTGTTTCCTTCCAGGCACCATTTTTATTTTTAGCAAAGCAATATGGCCAAGCACCATAAGTAATAAAGATACATTTTCTGCAAATTGCATGGCCCACTTAAGAAAACACTATGCAACAGAACTGGAAAAAACAGAGAAGGATCAATAAACATTGAGATGGCTAGACATGCCGAATCTGCCAAGATGAATTGGACAAACTAGGCCATCATAACAAGGATATTTGTAAAGAAGGCCAAACAGGGGTTGGAGTAAAGATACAATTTTCCTGGACTTGTTCACAAGTGGTAAGAAAGTTTGATTTATTATTAATATCTTACATTTAAAAATGAATGCTCGAAACTTGGCATACCTATTCACCAAACTATTGTTTTAGCTTCTTAATGTTAACCCATAAAACATATGGAAAATAGTTGTTACCATGAAGACCCATTGGGCTACTGAAGAAATTCCACTTGAGATATTGTTCCCTCTAAATTTTTTCTTCCTATTTATATCCCTTCTGTAGGACCTGATTGCAACTTATATAATGACCAATTTAATGAATAAAATCAGCTATTTTACAATAGGCATTGGGATTTTTTCATGAGGATTGAACTGAGAGATTCAATATTTATCTGACTTATTAGAAGTTGCTCTAGAGCAGTGGTTCTCAACCTGTGGGTCGGGACCCCTTTGGGGGTCGAACGACCCTTTCACAGGGGTCACCTAAGAC
>JANHFM010004791.1:63751-81101 GCA_032468115.1 Grayia smithii | reverse complement strand
TCAAAAAAGTTGTAAGCCGCCCTGAGTCTCCGGAGAAGGGCGGGGTATAAATGGAATTAAAAAAAAAAAAAAAAGGTGAGTTGGAAGAAGGACTAACCCAAATAAAGGGAATGGCTATTTTTAGGAAGTGTCTCACTGAAATTAATGTACTGTATCTTCTTTTTAGGTTTTCATAGAAGACTGAAAAAAAATTGGGTTGCTTAAAATGAAGAGCAGAGAGGTGTGGTGCTTGCCTAGGATCTGATGCATTTCTTCTGAATCAATTCTAAGCATGACTGTTGCTGGTATTTTTATAGTTAAGAAAGACGCCATTAATGGCTACCTTGACAAAATTACTATCTTTTTTTTTTTTGTAACAATGGTTTACCACTACATTTTTTCAAAAAGCTAGTCCAATTTCACAGGCTAATCTACAGATCTGGAATTATTTAATGGTCTCTCATCTAACAACTAACCAGGTCTGTGAAGAGTGTGTTTTAAAATCTCTTTAAAAGCTTTCCTGAATTCCAAAACAGTAATTTTCCCTATTGTTTCTGCTGCATGATCCAAAGACTGTACTTCCAAATTCCCACACTTCCCAAATGTTAGGGTGGGGGGTGTCACATTTATGACCTGGTTGCATATGTATTCTCACAAAAAGAAGAAAAATTCTGCCAGGAAAAATTCCGATCCCCATCACCCATTTTTTCTGATATATTTGTTTAAGATTATTTTTTTGATAGTGTATCTAATAGTTATCTAATTGTTAGAAGTTATCTGCCAAAACAGAATATTTATTTTATTTAAGAAAATTTAAATGGCCACCCCAACTCACTCTCAGGGACAAGAATATCCCCCCCAAAATAAGGATACTGGTAAAAAAAATTGGGGACAATGACAACAAAATAATTTGTACAAATTACACAAACCCCAATAGCATAAGCAAGCCTAAGTTACTAAACAAAGAAAATGAAATGAAGCAGTTCAGAATTACATTTTTTGAAAAGTTTTAAATACTGTAGCTGTTTGCATTTTAGATAATGTATTAAATGTAATGGTTGTTTGTTTGTCTCAATGGTTGTTTGTTTGTCAACAAAGAGCCGTTTGAGGGTAAGGACTATTTTGAGTTCTGGAGTCTCAATGTGGTTACTTATTTCTTTCCTCTGCTCCCCATTTTTGGCTATTTCCCCATGCCAAATGGCCCCTATAATCTATAGTTATTATGGGTATGTGAAAGTTAGGATCCACTCCTGTATATTAAAAGCCTTTCCACATCTTCTTTTCTTTGAGTAAGTACTGACTCTTGGCAGCTGCCTGGACAGGTCCCTCCACTTTTCTTGGCAATATTTCAGAAGTGGTTTGCCCTTGCCTCCTTCTTAGGGCTGAGAGAGAGTGACTGACCCAAAATTACCAAGCTGGCTTTGTATCTTAAGACAAGACTAGAACAATTTCCCAGTTCCTGATCTTGTACCTTAACCACTACATAAAACTGGATCTCTAACTACTCATAATGGATGACTATCCTTATCAAAGCTTTGTTACCGTACCTGCAAAATCTTCCAGTGAAATTCCCAGTGCAGAGGCATGAATAACCATTAATGCCATCTACACACGTGGCACCATTTCCACAGAGATGTCCAAAACAGTCATCTATATCTTCTTCACACCTCGTTCCTCTGTATCCAGGATCACATACACACTTGTAAGCTGATATCCCATCACTGCAATTTCCATGGAGACAAGGGTTTGAGGAGCATTCATCAACACTAAGTTCACACTGAGATCCAGTCCATCCCTTGGCACATGTGCAGCGAAAATAGCTGTAAAAATCTTCACACAGCCCACCATTCAAGCAAGGATTTGAGTGACAGGCATCCAGCTTAAGGCAACCGGTGACAACAGAATTGGCAGAGATCTTGAGAAACTGCTCTTCTTGTGGTTTTTTAGTATTGTCGAAGTAGGAGAGATGAATTCCACCAATCTCCACAGTGCTCATGCATCCTCTCAGTCCATCTTTTTTATCAAAAGCTTTGTCAGCCAGATAGACATCTGTGCCTTCTCTTAGGAAGTTAAGGTTTCCAGTGGCAACAGTACTTGTAGCATGGTCTCTCTCATCATTTATGTCAAGACGCCATCTTGATGACTGAGACAGTGGCTCTATCATAGAGTAAGTGACCTTGTGCCACTTCCCATCATTCACTGATAGGGAACTAGCCAGGCTCAATATAAAAAAACTATTACCACTTTGGAGCTGAAACAACAATTTGGTATCCTGAATACTGACAGAGAAGAACTCTGGCTCCTTCTCGGCATAAAGTAATATCACATCTGAGTCTCGAGTCCGAAAACCAAAGGTTATATTAGTGAGGTCTCTCCTGATCTTGCCATTGCTTCTATAAAAGATGGCACTGCTTCTGCCATTAAAAATGGCATTGGAGATACCTGAGCAGAGATGGAAAGAATTAATTTACTGCATAAGGCTAGTGCCATCATCTCTATATATTCGTGGGAGAATCCACTGTGGTTTCCAGGTGGCATGAATCCAAAAGTGCTTGGTAATAAAAAAGCACATTTATGTGAATCTTAAGAGTTGATTATTTTCTCCCTATTGTCTAAAATATTGATAGCCCATACTTATTATTTTCTTAATTGTCCTGACTTTGTAATGATTGATGTAATTATAGAGCTGAAAAAATTGTTAAAACATTAAGAAACCTGCAACCAATTAGCATTAGACAATGTACATCTGAAATAATTTGCCAGAAGAGAAGAAGAGGAGGACATTTGAGGTCAGTTTAAAGGTTTAACCTTATCTCACTGTATCCTCAAATAGAAGGACAGAGGTACTGAATTAGCACTGTGCTGTTTTTAGAACTGTCTTAGCTCCAGCTAAAAGATCTGGATTGCAAAACTGGAGATAATTACAACATCACAACAAAGAACTAGATTTTTTTGGATCACTTTGCTACCACATAAATGTTCATCTAGTTTTATCAGTCCACATATAATAGTACTACCGTGAACATATTCTGAAAAGTCAAAAGGCAACACTCTAATTGCTAAGCATTCCCCTTCCACTTTCTCCCTCTTAATGATGCAAGTAGAATGATATAATTAGATAGTCGAAAATTTGGGGCTTTCTGAGAAAAACGAGTCAGCTTTGGTCAGTGTCATGAATTCCTATTCTGTCCTGATGGCCCTACTATACATGATTTTATGGGGTTCAAATCTTAGTGGCATTAAGGATATTTGGCAATTTATAAGGAAAAAAAAATCTCTACAAAATTAATCTTTCCCTTCTGTCTCCATCTTTACTTCTTCTTCAAAATATAGAACACATATAAAGTAGATAGACATGCCTCTGCTACCAGATCATTTCAGATTTGTAGCAGCAGGAATGTCTGATTCCTGATCATTTAACACAGTAACAGTATGTCCTAAATTATATTGCTAAAACAAGGAAAATTTGGGCACTCAGAGATTGATTCTCTATTGCTATGTTTGTGTATTATCTATTTTGATGAATCTTAGGGTATAAAAAAAATAGCAGATCTCTGAAACCACAATCTTGCCTTGGAGAGGAGGATCGGAATGTCATATTTATTCATGCCATCTCTTCCTGCTTCCTATCTTACCATGCAGATGTGCATTTCTATACACTATGCAAAGCTATTGACTCCCTGAAATTTTCTTCTTAATGTGTCACTGCAGAATGCAATCCACCATGATCTTAAATGCATACTGGAGCTTCTATTGTTTTTAAGGATTTACTATGACCTTCAGAATAATGGCAAAATTAAGTGGCAAAATTTGACACTGAAATTTCCATTAGAGCAACTCACATAAGTTTCTCTGTATGTTAAAAGCAAAAATAAAACCATCAATAGAAGGAGCTGATCAGCCCCATTTCTTCTGGTGAATTGCACATTATCTCTGGAGCCATGATGCTTAACCCAGGGCCATACGTGGGCACTCCTATTAAAACCCTCTATTTGCATTTTTGGACTTTGGGGCAAAATGGATTATACAGTCTTAAGGAACCTGCCTCCCAAACTGAACTCAACTGTGCTCACTTTTGGAGTGTATGATCCTTAGCATCCCATACAAAGCCTTGTGTAGTCCATCAGCTGGTCTAAGTTGTCTATTTGTAGTCTGTTTTTTAAATTACTGCTCATGCTCACCTCAGTTGGAATCTTTCTATGCTAGTGATGCCAATAATTAGGCAACCAAAATAACAGAATGACATAGTTGCAAGGGACCTTGGAGGTCTTCTAGTCCAACCCCCTGCTATAGCAGGAAACTCTATAACATTTCAGACCAATGGTAAACCAAACATAGCAAAAGAAGCGGATTACACATTTAGCCTGAAAGAGTGGCAGAAAACCTGTCACTCTATTACTTTAATTTACAAAAGACAATAGAAATAATGGAGGGAGCTGAAATACTTGCATTCAAATCCTTGATACACTGGCAGGCATTGGGCTTCGGGAGGGCAAGGACTGAGGTCACACCATTTAACTTCTTCACAACCTTTCCCAGCCATATTTGGTGGACAAGTACAAGTGAAGTCATCCCAGATTGAATAACAAACACCACCATTCTGGCATGGAGCGGACTAAAAAGGAAAAAAAATATTGGAATGAAAGGTGAGCAAAGTTTTCTTTTTTTCCAAACAATTGAAAAGAGCACAGGGGAAGAAAGAATCTGACTTTCTCCTGGCTTCCACTCAATGCCACTAGTGGCAGTTAGTCTTCTTTTATTTTTCATATATTTTAATCAGGGATGCAGTAGATCTGGTCTTCCAGATGTTGAGTAACTTTATCATCAGGATGGCCAGTGGACTAAAGGAAATTTTCTATGAAATATTTTGCAGGCCATATGTTATCCATTTCTTTTACACAATGTTTAGAGTGGAGCTGGCAGCCACTCTGGCCTATTTATCTGTTTGCTAAGCAAGCAAACCCAATAAAAAGTGGTGGCTTTAATCCATTGGCAAAATACTTGCTTCAAATGTCAAAAAATTCTCAGTTAATTTCCTGACCTGACCAGCTAAAGTATCTTAGGTAGCAGAGTAAGTGAAGACCTCTGATTTCACCCTCAGCTGGGAAATAGACAGGAAGCAAGAAACCTGAGATCAAGTCTTTCAACTTCTCTGCCCTTTCAAACAACCATGGGGGGGGGGGTGTCCAGTTTTTATGAGAATAGCGGTACTGTGAGAGAGGAAGTTCAATCTTCTGTGCCACTTTCTCTAGATCTAAATTAGATCCTAAGGCTGCTAGGAGACCCACTTGGGAGTTGTTGTGGGGAACATAGGTAACATTTTTGGGGCTGAATTTCTTTTCCTGCTCTGGGCTAATAACTTCAGGAGATGGAGAATTGATTAGACCCAAAAAGCAAAGAGAACAGAGGGAGGAAAATAAATATTAACCTTCCTCTTGCTACTTCTCACAACACAAAGGTCTTCACCCCATGGATTATTTTATTATTATTATTTTTATTGTTATTTTCAAATGAAAAAAATTAGAATCCCATGTCAATACAGACAATACTGGTAGGCGTAATAATGGTTTTGCCTATTTTAAAGGCATTCTGTTGTATAGAAAACAGCTCTAACCAGTCAATTTTTTCCCCCAACCTAAATTATAGAAATCCTTCTTCTTTGGGGATTTTTTTGGTCTTTGAACTGTCAACAAATCAAAGAGAAGGCAAACAGAAAACTAGTAAAACGACAGAAAGACGTTTGAATATTTGTAATTTTAAAGTCTTGCTTTTATTTATTTATTTTGTACTTTTATACAATTTTATTAACTTCCTTGTGCATTCAGCTGTACAGAAAAACAAGTTTCAACTGAATGCCTGCGTGAATGTATAATTAAATGGATGTAAAGGCTGGAGGGAAGCAAGGAGTCCAGGTGAAGGGAGAAATAACTTTGGACTTCTCAAGTCAGAAGAAATATCAGGCTATAAAGTTGTGAAGAATGAATGAAAAGTAGATCCTGTCTACTTTTTTAAAAATATATTTTTATTACTTTTGCCTTGAGTGGCTTCTGTTCACCACTTAATGGTTCTGACATCAAGTAGCACATGTATGTAAGCCCTCATAGAACCAAGATTACAAATAGCATGCTTGTCAAAGGACTCCATTAATGCATTCAGGGCATTCCCAGACCTACACTTTCTCTCATAATTTGAAGCAATCGAGAATTGTAGCTACTTCGGCAGGCCTAGAAATACTAAGAACCCACTAGGAACACTAGGAAGCAATCTTTGCTCATCTTCCAGCTGAATACTTGAGAAGCAAAATTTAATCAGCCTCCCAATTCCCTGAACTCTTGCAGGTCCCGGAGCAGCAAAAATCCTTTCCACCATTGCATATAGAAATAAAATAAAATGCCAGCTCTTTTTAAAATCTATGTATTCAGGTTCCATTTGTCTCATTTCCATAAAAAAAGAAAAAGAAATGAAATCTTAATAGTCACTGTTAAGGGACCTGAATGCCATTCCTATTGCATTAAAATGCTTCTTTCAAGTTGTGAAGAGAAATAATAGCTTGTCAGCATTTTTTGGGTAACCACATGCTTTTCCCTATAGTATTAACTATGGTTGCATCTTGCTCTTGAGCCTGGAATGGTAGGAGAAGCAAATATGTCTATAAATAGGGACCAGATCCGCTTCTGCATTACTGCAAATCCGTTAGACTGAAGTCTCCTCAGCTCCTCAACTCATGAGGGGAAGAAAGAAAACACAAAGTATTGGTGAGCACTAGCCATTGCATTTGAAAGCAGCAGAAACTGTGTAATAGAGAAGTACAGAAAGAGAATGGCCTAGACAAGGGTTAGACATGCTGTGAGTTCAGTTGTCATTCCTCTCAAAGGCTTCAAATTGCAAGGAGAAATGAAAATGAATAAGGAATGTCATCTTTTCCTTAAAAAGTATAGTAGTATAATTTAAAAGTTGAAAGCAGGGCAAACTCTTGAGGAGAAAATCAGGCAAGCTTATAAGGAAATCATTAAAATGTTCCTAAATGTTTGAGATTTAAATGAATAGCTCCTTAATGTGAAACATGCATCGTATAAACACAGAATCCATAACATCATACAAGCCTGTACATTCCCTTGCATATAATTCATAGATAATAGGGTTTTTTAAAGGGTGCCATGTTTTATGAAGTGTTAAAAGTTGTGAGGTTTTTTTTGATACATCTAATCCATTTTTGTCTACTTTTACATTTCTTCAGCAATACAACATTCACTTCTGGTTTAACATTTTATGAATCTTGATGCCAGGTCTAAATGCCTGTAACATGCCCCATGATTAGCTTGTTTTGTAAAGTGTGGTTTTAAAGTAATTATGAGAATATTTTGGTTTGGGAACTACAGTGAGTTCAAGTTGCTCTTAATGAACAGCAGCTTTACTTACTGGTTGTCATTACTGAGAGATTTAAGAGCTGCCCTTCCAGTCTACGAGACACTTTGTGGTATCATTGCCCACAAACTGCAAAGCAGTTTGGCAAAATCTGATCTTACCCACCTCTTTCACAAAAAGCCTTGAGATATTCCTAATATTCTTGTCACATGTAGCTTAGGAACCGTACCAGGTCAAAGGGAAACACTTTTTAATTATGGGAACCGCACCTTAAAAAACCCCAGATTCTTACCTTGCAGAGGTCATCTCCAATGCATCCTGCAACTACATTGATCAGGGTGCTCTTGCTGCTGACAGAATTCAGTGAAGCAGTGACCGGGTAAAATTCAAGTGGATGGTTGCCGAGTCTTAAATCTTGAACACAGCCTTTGAAAAAGCCACCATTTAGAATGGTTTCTTGCTTGTCTGGTAATCCACCGATGTAGAGAATATCCCTTCTGTGTATTTTTCTTATGGGTGTAGAAACAGAGCCCAACTTTTTTGATGATTGGAACAAGTCTATCATATTTGGCCCCAATTTTAAAGAAATGAAATAGAAATTTCCATCGTTCACAATCTGCATACTTAAGAATTTGTTAGAGTGCGGACCTGACATTGCAAGTTTCCCGTCTTCTAGCCAGACATTGAGAAATAGGGACGTGTTTCTTTCTAGACCCAATAAGAAGCCAAAAGGTTTGCGTGTTCGCATGAACATTGATATTGTGACATTTTCATGACTTTCTTCTAGGGAAAAAGCAGCATATCCAGTGGTTTCCTCATGACCAAATCTTCCTGGAATGTATTCTTGCTTTCACATGAGAAAAAGAGGGAAAGTAATGATCTCTTTAATATAAAAATGCTATTTGGGTATTAACATATCATAGATCAGCAATGCCCAGCACTGAATTTAAACTAAATACTTGACACTGATTATACTTTTTATGGTAAAATAAAAATGTGCTTCCCTACCTGATTTTAGAGTCGTGATCTGTTGAACTGGTTTGGATGTAGAGATGCTAAATTTGATTTAAAATACAATGCCTCTTGAGTCCACCTGTGATACATAAACCTGGCCATGTAGAGCCAACTTTCCAAAACAAGAATGGAATTGGGAGGACAAGAGGACAGGATGGAATGACTGGAGTCTGGCTGAATCTGGGGCACACTCTTTTTAAAAAAAAAAAATTACTCCAAGGCTATGTTTCTAATCAATTCACATTTCTAATAATTTATCAATAAAACCAGTCTGATTAGTTAGCAAGTTCCCCTGAATAGCATATCAGCAGGAACTGTTCTACTGATATATGTTATATGCTATAATGCATGGAAGTAAGAGAATGGAAAATCAGATTGGGGTTGACAGAGATAAAATGGATGACATGAAATGGCTGAGTGACAGAATACTGAACTGTCTTTGGGTACTTTTCACTGATAAGTGATGCTAAATTTTCTTCCTGGTTTAGCACTCCTGGTATTTATCAGATATATTTCCATCCAGCTTGAAATATTAATTAAGGAGGCAACTGTATTGCTTTGGCTCTTCTCAGATCTCCTAGTTTTAATGTGATAGATAAAATCTGGTCAATGACAAAAAAATATGTCAATGATATGGACTGGCAAGTATATCAAATTACTTCCAAACCAATTTTACTTTGGAAATCACATCTTTATGTTTAAATCATCAAGATACTTTGGAACAATTACAGTACCAATAAATTGTAGAACATTTGATGCATTGTATATTTAAAGAAAAAAAAGTAAAATATATCATTATAATAAGACTTAGTGCCTATGCAACCCAGGGAATGGTGAAACAAGTATTATTACACTGTGCTTTCTATAAAGAATAGAACAGAATAGAACAGAACAGAACAGAACAGAACAGAATAGAATAGAATAGAATAGAATTAAAGAGTTGGAAGATAACCATGCTCACTATTTGCTAGATTTCCTAATGAAATATACAGGAAGGCTGGATATATTTTATGTAAGCTATCTTTTATCAAATGTGAATGACAGTGATTGCTATGTTTTGTCAAATACTGTAGCAAGTAAGGTCCAACAAGATTTTTTTTAATCAGATGAGGAATAGATAAGGAATAGATAAACACGAGAATAGGCTAACAAATTACCATATTTAATATTGGGGAAAAATGAAGTGTTTATGTGCATGCTTATGTTTTTATAGTCCTGACAAAGGGCTGAAATCGCTCAATCAGGTTCGAGAGAAGGAAGTGGACTACCCTCAGTTGTTGGCCCAACTAAACATCAATCAGTTTGGCAGAAAAATCAGCTTTGGTCTTCAGTTAAAATAGTTTTTGACCACTAATGAGTGTAGTACCCCATTTCATTACAGTTCAATCACCTCATTTCCAGTTAGATATCTCCAGTTAGATATCTTTGGGTTTCAAAGAAAGATCACTAAGAAAGTCAAAGGAGAATACATTCTCCTTTGACTTTCTTAGTGACCTTTCTTTGAAACCCAAAGAGGAAAAAGGGAAAATGAGGAGTGACCCAAGTGGATTTACTCCAGCTGAGTGTCCCCAAGATCAGCCTCTAAGATGAGAAGCTGGAACTTGAAATAAAATAAACAGACAACTCCACTCTATTGACTAGTGCAATGGCTTTATATCATTTATCAATTACAGGAGCTAATACTGTTCTTCCCTGTAGCCACATCTGTTTGAAGAAAGCTCTGATGAATAGAATTACCATAATAGGTATCAACTTCAGAATAGTGGGAATTTGATTCAAGCCACAAAGCCCGGAGATCCAAGTTAAATGCAACTATTTACCAGCCAGGTATCTTGAATCCCATTAGAACTAATTTGCTAAGGAAAAGTAGGTTGACAGTTTCACAATGCAGGACAATCT
This sequence comes from Grayia smithii, assembly GCA_032468115.1. NCBI lineage: Eukaryota > Metazoa > Chordata > Lepidosauria > Squamata > Grayiidae > Grayia > Grayia smithii. The sequence goes on along the minus strand of JANHFM010004791.1, from coordinate 70,844 downwards.
TGGCCTAGAAGGACTTTTTATTTATATCTATGATTTTGTGACAGAAATAGATATTACGAATGAATGCCAAACTCTCTTAATGTCACTCATGGCTGAATCATAGGTTCTGTCCTTCTGTTCTTGTGTCAGAATGAGCATGTGGTCCCATAGGTACACTTCTTCCATTTTAACAACATAACTAGAAATGGATCACTTTGAAAGACCCACAAATGTTTAGTTGGGCCAACAATTGAGGCTAGTCTACTTCCTTCTTTTCTTCCTTTTTTCCTGCTTATAACTTGGAGTTGCCATAATTCATATACAATTTGATATGACAAAGGCTTGGACCCTAGGGACACTTGTCCCATCCCATTGTATTAATATATCATTCAGAGCAAATTATCCAAAACTTTTTAAAAACGTGGTTTAGAGAAGGGCGAAGTGTAGTGAGAATTGGGTTCCACAGAAGGAAGAAACTAATACCTGAATGAGAATGAGAATTGTTAAAGTGTTACCCAATTTTGTTGCCCAGCTGTAAGAAACACACATTCACTGTATTCTCGTGTGTATCATTGCTCACAGCTACAAAATATTGAAGGCTAATTAGAACTAAGTTCTGCAACACACTCATCTTTCATAGAACAAGGAGTGTTAAGAGCATTAAACTATTTAAAATCAAAATCAATCCATAAAAGCAATGCCTCACAAACACCATTCCCAGACTTTTCTTTCATTTGCAGCATCAAAAAAACAGTGGGGCTGAGATATCCACAGGCCATTTTTATTTATTTATGTTTGCCTGCAGCGTTTATTCTAATGAAGGAGCCTAAGACCCATGAAAACAGGAGAGTGGTCACTGTGAAAATCCTTTTTGCAACTCTCAAAGGCTACCTAGCTATTTCAGTTTATTTCAGGAAGAGCAAGTAAATCCTAGAGCTTGGAGGGAAATGCTCGCTTAAAAACCAAATGTAAAAATGTTTTAAATTTGGTAATGAAGGTACCTTCCATTTCTTTCTCTATGTGTTTGTTTAAATCCATATGCATAAACTTTCCCTCAGATTGAAATGGGTATTTTTAACTATAAAAGGTCCGTGTTCTTTTCCCCCCACCCAGGCAATCTCTTTCTTCCTCTATTAAGGGAGAAGTCATTTTTCTTGCTGAAGGGTGAAAGTTTACGATGCAGCAAAGCCAGCAAGCGACAGGAAGAGCCACCACCTTACAAAGAGAGGAAGCAAGGGGAATCTTCAAAAAGGTAGCCAGACACGCATGCAGTTTTCAATTACTCTGCTCCAAAAGAAATGTTGAATATGATCTGCAATTTAGCATAAACCTTGATCAGAATTAACCTCTTGAGCCATCGCGTCTGGAGACTGATCCAAAGAAATCAGTGATTGTGTCTTGCTTTGTTATGGTAGTGAAAAGGCTGCTCAGCACTTGTTAACTGCTTGCCAACTTTTCTTGATTAATTTTGAGTCCAAATAATATTCTCTCCCACCAGGTTAATGCACTGGGTTGCACCAAAATTATCCTGACTTCAAACTGGCCTTCCAATAGAAAAAAAATCACAGTATTGGAACACATGTTTTTTTTCCCAGGGATTCTGTCTGTCTGTTTAGGATTAGCCCTTGGCTCTTAATAGAAATGTCTGAAATCTAGTGGTTTAAAAAAGATGGAAATCTGTGACCAAATCTCCCTTTCAAGCATTTTTGCCTTTTTATGAAAAGTGAGCTGGCAGCTCCAACTGCAGTGCATTATTACTATTGAAAGTTGTATTTATTTTATTTACTTAAAACATTTATCTAGCCACCCATCTTCCAGCCAACTCTGGAAGGCTCCCTATTAAAAATTACAGTTTAAGTGAGATCTTCCCATACTGATATCTAGCATTTTCACTCTAACCAAGGAAAAACTAAATTAAGAAATAAAAAATTATGACTATGGAGTTTTAGTATCCCATGCAGTTTGAGCCTTAAAGAAAACCAAAGTACTTTAATATTGTAAACAAATTTTGACTTATCTCTTTCCATCACTGCAGCTGTATCTCACACATTTTTCACACACATTATTCTAAAAATTTTAAATTTAAATTTTAAAATTCTTTAATTTTACATTGTTATTTTTCATTTTGTCCTATTTGATCATTGTGATCTGGTCTCTGTTGTGAAATTTTAAAATATGAGGTAAAATTGTGAAGAAAGGTTTTAGATACCTGGGGATTTTAAACATACTTTCAAGAAAAATGTTTACAATATTTTTTCTTATTTTTCTAGGAATCAAGATTCTTTTTGAACCAGATTTCAAGATGATTAGGAAAGTATCCCATTAAAATTGATTTGAGTGGATAAAAGAATGAAATTGTTTCCTAATTTCCTTTCCCTCTGTGCATGTGTATGTGTATTCTTAAAATGCTGGATGCGCAAATTATGAAGAATATTGTAGCCAGAAAGAAAAGACATCTCAAATAGTTTCTAATCATTCACAACAGCTCTATTGGAAGCAAAAAAAAAAACCCCTCTTGGAAGACGGATGGTTTTAATTTTGCTTCATAAAGAAGCAAACATATTTACCAGATGTAGTTCTCTTTTCCAAAGTTGCTTTTCAAACCTTTGGATAAATTACTGCCAAACTTCAAAGCTGTCGACTATAATTATGGCTCCTGCAATGTCATTTTCCAACAGGAATAACTGGGGCCGGGGGTGGGGGTGGGGAATGTAGGTGTGGACTGTAAGAACAGCACAGAAAATATGGTATTTTTAAAATATGGGAATGCATTTTGAAGAGCATGTTTCCCAAATAAAAGTATCTAGCAAACTCTTTTACCAGACAAAAGCTCACATGAATCCCTATAACTCCATAAAACGCTAAATTCAGCACGATTGTGCCATATTTACTAGAAGTGGGGTATCTGAAATGAATCAAAGATCTATAATAATATTTGTCATGCACATTCTAGCTTCCTACTTTTCCTGCCAGTGATGGGTGGGACACCACCCCTTTTTGTAGGAATATTTTAGCTCCACTTTTTGGCATGAATATTGTTAGATACTGAGAGTCTGAAGGCTCCACTCTGGTCCGTTAATAGAAAAATGCTCAAATATGATTGGCTGAACTCACTGACAGCTCTCTATATAAGAGAGAGCTGTCAGAGAGGCAAGCTGCTAGATTGTGCATAGTTATTCAATAAAGAGCTGTTATCTGAAGCCTGTTCCAGTCTCTTCACTCACCCAACTTAACAAATATATTTGAAAGCAAACTCTGGAGGCAGCTCTAACCAAGTCAAACATATTTTAGAAGAATGCTCAGTACAGTTGGACATACATCTGCTTAATATGAATTGCTGTGTACTTCATGAAGATTTATTTTTGGTAAAGTGGTATACATGCGCATATTATAATTTTCTTATTAAGTCTTGTCCGAGTGGTTGCTTTTATTTAATTCTGCAGCCTTGCTTTTGAGTCTGAGAACCACAGAAATTTGGTTGGGAATTAGTTTGTTATCAGTTACTTTGGCTATCATTTGAAGTACCAATATATAAGTACCTATAAGAAATTAAGACTAAGGTTCCTCTAGCAGAGGGATTTTATTTATTAGGGATATACAGCAGTTTGGAGGCAAAAGCAAAAAAGTACTTTGGAAATATAGCACTTGTCTGCAACCAGAGATGGTCCTGCTTGCCTTGGTACATTCCCTGCTCAGGAAGCCATCTCTAGATCCAGCAGCACTGGATAATTTTGACCTGCATCCAACCTTCTCTTTTTGGAGTTAAATTGCAACTCCACATGGTTCTGGAAGGTTATCTGGATTCTTTCCAGGCCATCTTTAGATCTGGGTAAAGTATCAGCATAGCACCGATTATGTTGCAGGTGATGTCTGGTCATTTTGTGTGCCAATTAACTTACTTGGACCAAATGACACTATCCATGGTCACTCATGCATAAGACAACTCCATATAAAAGTATTCTTGAAGACTACTCAGAAGCTAAAGCTCATCCAAAATGCAGTAGAGTGAGAAGTAGTTATGGATTTTCTTAGGTCATTCATGTAACACCATTATTACTGCAACTTACATTGGTTGCTGGGTTGCTTCTGGGTGTACTTCAAGATGTTGATTGTCACTTTAAAGCTCTCTATGGCTCAGGATCTGGATGCTTATGGGACTATGCTTCTTTGATTATTTCTTCCTGTCTAGTAAAATCTGTCAGGATTGACTGCATCCTAGGTCTCTTGGTATATCAGTTTCATCTGGCACACCTACATAGATGGGCCTTTTTTGTGGCTATACATGCCCATAGTAACATTGTTCTCTTTGAAATCTACATAGTTACAACTCTACTGTGTTTTTGTAGACTCTTGAAAATCTGACTTTTCCAAATGGGCAAGGAATTTTTTTATCTGGTGCTTCTTGAGGGATGTCTGTATAATTTTGTCATGCAGTTTTCATTCCCCAATAAGAGCTTTGGTAAATTATACAATTTTGCCTATTGCTGGTTTTTCTTTCTACTTCTTGCTTTACTTGTTAATTAAAGTAAATTAATTGCTGTTTAGGGTTGCAATTGGTGATTGAGGAGGACTGCAGAACCAATAAATAACATAAATAAATCAAGTAATTTAACCAAGAGCATCTTTCTTCAAGATTGCATAGCACTTATGGAGGGTAGTTGCTGAAGAAGAGTAGTTGCTTTAATGAGTTGCAGACAGCTTCTGATTCCTTCAGAATTTTTAAGTATGTGATTCTGGAGTGTCCCTTTGATGTGACTAGCAGGCCCACTTACTCCAGCAAAAAAGGCCTATTTCAGATCCCATCTGCCAAAGAATTTATACTGGCATGGTCCAAAAGAAGAGAATTTTCTGCCTTGGGCCTCTCCTTCTGGACTATTTCCCCCTGGAGGTGAGGTCCGCCCCCACACTCATGATCTTCTGGAAGAGCCTGAAAATTTGTCTCTGTTGCTTGGCCTGAAGCCCTGACAGGGGTCTACTACATTAGGGATGGCTGATAGAGTAGAGAAGATCTGCAAACCCTAGGCTGCCCATCGTCTTGGTTTTTAGGTTTTTTATTTAACTCTCCTAGTTTTAATTCCCTTGTATAATTTGTTAAAAAACTTTCTATTATATTGTAAGTTGCCCTGAGTCATTGTATCAATGAGATGGGCACCATAAAAATTTAATAAAGAAATAAAGTTAAAGATATTCCACAGAATAATTAGTGACAATAACGTCTTAGGAAAGCTTCTTCAGTGAGAATGTATTTGAACCAAGTACATCTCATGTCTTCAAGAATATCTGAGGTGCAGTATATGGGTCTCATATGAATTTTTGGTTACGTTTCCTCAGTTATGCAACAAGTTTGACTTAGTATATTAGACTGCAGATGTAAAAAAAATCCATAAAAGAGTAAAACAGTACCTTTCCATTTTCATTTTTCCATTAATGTACATATCACATAGACAAAGAGCCTGAACTAATTGTGGCTAATTGCTGGTGAATTCAAGGTAGATGTATTGATATGGTCAAGATAGATATGAAAGAGAGGCAGTATATTAATTTGTATTAATATAATCCATGCCTGTATTACTCTGTACAGGCATGGGTTATAGTAAGACAAACACAGTGGAAATGCCATGCTACCATCCCTTTAACTAAGGCATTTTCAATATTTTTTTTATCCTTCCACCTACTCTTTTTTATTTTATTTGTCAAGTACATATTAGATAATATATATAAATATAAGCATGCATTGAATACATAAAATGAATAGAATTGAAGGGAACATTAAGACAGGGACAGTAGGCATGCTGGTGCTCATATGCAAGCTCCTTAAAATTACCATGTTACTGTGCAGTCTCTGTTCAGCAGGCTTACAACAGAGGATTGCAAACTTTCTCAGGCTGTGGAAACTGTTAGTTTAAATTAAACACAATTCCAAGAACCCCTGATTAAGAGGCAAAGCTCTTCTGGTAGAAATATTGACTGTTCAAGTGAAATTGGGTCCAAGGGATCCCTTAGTTGGACCTAGATTTCTGCAGAACATAGCTTGAAAAATCCTGACTGATAATACAATTTCAATTATAATGAAGCATCCTAGTTTGGAGATAATGTCCTTACCTGTAGTACAGTTTGGCCCAGCATAAGGCCGGTAGCAATCACATTGATAGTTCAGCCATAAGTTGTTGCAACGCCCCTTATTTTGACAAGGCTGGTACTCACACCAATCTTTTTTAACACAGCTGGATTTGACATTTAAAAATGTGTCAGATGATAGGTTCTCTGGGATAATAATGCTAAAATCCACTTCCACGTCCTGAAGGCAGCCTACAAATGAAGGTACAGAATGTGTACTGTAGATATTTAGTAGAGAGCCGTTGTTCCCTACCGGCAAGCCACCCAAAAATACATTTCGAAAAGCAATCACTGCCTGCCTGCTATCTACTATGGCAGCAGTCTGGCTAAGACATGATTCTGTGCAAGAGCTTTTGTGTAACTTCAGTGTTACTGCTCTGCCTATGGTGACCTCCACTGAATGCCATTCACCATCATTGACATTATAGGCTATATGTAAAAAGGCCTTCAGTTGATTGTTGACTTGCATGGATAAGTATAAACAGCCATTCTGTAACTCCAGCTTCACAAATGTATCTTTGTCCCCTCGGTAAAATATCAAAGTTGTTGGCTGAACAGTCAAAAAACTAAGGTTTATGCTATAAAAATAGTCCTCAGAGGAGGCCGCAATGCTGTTTACCTGAAGATACCCATTTCCCTGAAAAGACAATGTTGTTGTGGTTTCACAGTGTACTCCTGTGTAGCCGGCTGAACATATGCAGTTATATCTATGTTGTCCATTTCTTAAATGAGGAATACACAATCCCCCATTCTGACATGTATGTTGAACACAGCCAAAGAGGATTTCTGTACAGTTCTGACCACCATAAAAAATCCCATCTTTCTCTCCAGTGAGACAATGGCAGGTATAACTTCCAAAAGAATTTTCACAGATCCCTCCATTCTGACAAGGTTTCATGTGACATTCATTGATGTCATCTTCACAGTGAATGCCTGCCAAAAAAAAATGGAATTGGATTTTAAAATGTAATTTAAAAAAACAGGCTACAAGAAAGAT
>JANHFM010004791.1:42757-58320 GCA_032468115.1 Grayia smithii | reverse complement strand
AGTCCACACATCTTCCAGTGGCCAAGGTTGAGAAACACTGGTCTAGTGGTTAAGGCACCAGTTAGAAAGCAGGAGAATGTGAGGCCAAATTCCATCAGAGCCAGCTGGGTGACTCTGTCTTAGCCCAACCCACCTCACAGGGTTATTGTGGAGAAAATTGGAGGAGGAAGGTATATTGAATATGTTCATCGCCTTGAATTATTTTTTAAAATAATAAAAGTGGGACATAAATAATTAATAATAAGTGAGTATGGCCTGTAATGAAAGACTTGTGACCAGATAGCAAATTGGAGAGGTTGCTTTTTACCATCCTCTGCAGCTTTCCACGATCACTTCAGGTTACATTTTTGCATCAAGCTATATCTATTTGAGAATCAGTTCAATGTTGTGGTCAAGGCATCAAGTTAGAAACCAGGAGGTTATGAGTTCTAGTCCTGACTTAGGCACAGTGCCAGCTGGTAACCCTGGGGCAGTAATTCTATCTTAACCCCAAGAAACAAGCAATAGCAAACTATTTATAAAAATCTTGCCATGCAAATTGCAGGAATTCATCCAGACAGTTGCCAGAATTAGACACAGACTTGAAGACACAAATTATACTATCTATAACTGTCTGTCAGTCAGTCTATCTATCATCTCTCTCTCTCTCTCTCTCTCTCTCTCACTCTGCCCCCTCTCTCTGTATCTTTTTTATTTTAACATGCTTCTGCAGCTTAAAAATGGACTAGAAACAAGATATTGAAGTCTGGTGCTTTCCTTTCTGACAGCATGCCAGCTTCCCATTTCTTTTCAAATTATACTAAATTGTACTTGATGGTCATCAACAGGCATCTTTAGATATATCTGGTATTGGAGGAGACCATATTACCTGGTGCAAATTATGTTTATAAGAAGACTCCTGATTAATGTCAGCTTACATATCCAGAATTTGGGTTGCTTCTTCCTCATGGAAGACTCTTAAAAAAAAATTCTCATGGAAGACTCTTGTATTGTTATTCAGTGCACCACCCCTAAAAAATCATGATATAACAGGAATTAAAGTGAAGTATACATTTTAAAGAACATACACAACACAACAGAAAAAGGGCAGAATCATTAAGAAATGTGGGGGGAAAGCAATGTATGAATTTGAAGTCAAGTCAACTCAGAATCTAGTTCTTTATCTTGGGAAAAGTAAGACAAATGTGCTGCTTTAATTTTGTTTTCTTAGATGAGTGTACTTATTTGTTTAATTTGTCTGTATTGCTTCTCATATATCTCAGAAATGTTTACAATTAATGACAAGGCAAAATAAAAAATATGTTGTACATTAATGTTATATGTTAATGTTAAAACAGTCACTACTGGCATTTCATCTAGTCTTGGATAGTCATGATAAACTTGACTTATTATTTCACTCTGAGTTTCTTAATGTATTTCTGACTGTGTGATGGCATGAAGTTATTTTGGAATTCAATTGCAGTCATAGCTACAACTAGAATAAATTGCTTACATGGTGGCATCCTCCCTTTTCTTCTTTCCTGTTGTCACTTCCTGCTATTAGCCACATCTGTCCAAAGGACTCCCCAACATTTCAGAGTATATTAGGGTTAGGACTCCCAACATTTCAGAGTTATATTAGGATGGGTTGGGAAGCAGAGAAGATGGAACAATTTGAACTCTCAAAGATATTTGTATAGCGGAATGTAAAGATAATGGTTGGTGAAAATATGCAGGAGCAGTTAAGAGAAAATAAAATATAAAATATAACTAAGTCCTGGGAAAGGGATTCATGACATGACAAAGAAATTCAAAATAACCCTGCTTTGTTTGATACAGTGTCTTTTGTTTGCTTTTGTGAGATGTGTAAGCTCAAAATTCATTGGAATGAAGATCTTGTACCAAGATTGGTAAGAAAATTCATTTTCACTCCTGAAAACACTTAAGGTTTTAAAGCATGCTCACTTGCATGCAATTGAATACAATTACACAGAGGGCTTGGGCAACATCCAATCTGCTGTGAAAAGGTCTGTGTATCTTGTCGCTTGTTGGCTGTTTCTTGTTCACTCTAATTGAGATAGGCATGTACATCCATTGTGCTGTCTAGTGTGAAACTGCTCCTACCTTTAAATCTTGCCCAGGGATACAGCAGCTGGAGAAAACAGTTCAGTGGTTTGTGAGAATTGTGTATTGCAGAAGTGCAATGTGTATATATAATATGTAAAACTGGCTAGGTTTACATAATCTCATTGTCAAATCATGTTATAATATAGTCTAAGAGCTAGCAAGGTAGAAAGTGATAGTTTTAATAGGGACAGACTAGTTGAAAAAACAACAACAGCATTTGGAGTAGCATTGAAGATGGTCTGAATGTCATTCGTCTGGAATGAACCACTATCTTAGTTTGGATATGTGTATATAATATATTTTGGAATGAGGTAAGAAGGTCTGAAGGTCTAAACAACTCCATGAAATATAAACCTTAATATGATTAGAGATGCAATAGGTATGATTTAACTAAATTATGTGAATCTTGCCTTAGACACTTCATCTGCAAAATTTTTGCAATCTAAATTTGCTGTACCAGGATATCTCAAATTTAGGTCAAATGTTATTCACATAATAGTTGGTGATGTCAAAGCAACTGTAGCCTTTCTGAAAATATAGTCATTTTCAAACTAATATTTAATTATTCAGAAATCCTTAATTTGACTGCACCGTTGGGTTGGAACCAGCTGCATCATTGGATATTATGATTTTTTTTCCTATTGAATGATATGGAATGGATCAATTATTGCAGTTATCGGATGATGAACCAGGTGGTATCTTTCCTTCAACAAACTCTAGAAAAAAGAATTAGGGTTTTTCCATACACTGTGGGAGCCCTTTGAATTAGTGTCTAATTGTTATAATTGAGCTTCATAAATAAGCTCACAACAGCAATACCAAAAGTCTTTTATATGACATCCAGATTGAGGTGTGTTAACAGAATGTATATTTGAACTTGCAATGTCATCTCAATTATCTTTTTACCTAGGCGATCTCCTATGGCATGTCAACTCCTAATTGTAGAATATTCACAGATAAATAAAAATGTGAATGGTAATGCATATTTATACTTCACTCATCAACTCTAACCCTGATGCAAATATCCATCTGATTATAAGGATATTTTATCTGCTTTTCATTTATAGTTAACTTTCTGGTTGCTTTCAGGAACAGAAGAAGGATACATTTTGATTGTTTTTAAATATGATTAATATATATTAGGGCTTCTGCAAATTCTCCCCCATAGAAATGAGAAGCATTTCATATTTCATCTTAAACCTTCTTAGAGCTGCTGAAATTTCCATTTCTGTCCCTATTAATAGTATTTCTTCTTTTTTTCATTTGGATATTCTCTCCAAAAAAGATGTCAGCATGTTGAAGCAGCTGAAATGGAGGGACAGATATTTCCAATGGGAACAATGTATATTATCAGCTGGTATTCATTAGTATTCAGTGATTCTGTACAGAGAATCATTTGGGTGAAAAGATAACATGGGTGACAAAATGCACATTTTTTTATATATCTTAACATACCTTAATCTTAGTGACTACTGGCATTTCCAGTAGTGTATGAACAAAACTAGACATAATGACCAGCTTCCTTGCTTTTCTTAACACCTCTCATCTTCACTGTCTTGCCCTTATTCCTTCTGAACTCTGTTATCATCCATTCTCTTGCCATATTCCTAAAACTAGCTGCAATGAAGGAAAGGGCTGAGACCTGTATAAATCAGGGCTGTCAAACTCCTGCCCCCCCCCCCCCAGCTGGATGCATCACGTGCATGTCCGGTTTAGTGAAGGGGAAAAAAGTCCCGATACGTCATGTGACACCGCCATAAGAATGTGCGCTTGACACCCCTGGTATAAATGATACCAAAAGAGGGGGCGGGGTATAATTTGCATTGTGCTGTCATAAAAGCTCTTTTGAATTATTTATTTTATATTTCAGCTGCATGGAAATAGTCAAGGAGCTAAATAGACATGAAGCTGTGGTAGCCTAAAAGTACACTGGATGCAAAAAAAGGCTTAAATAGTATCTGTCTCCCTTCTTAGCTCTTGTAGATTCTCCTTCCTTTGGGGCAGAAAGGAAACATCAGGATCCTTCACGCTTCCCGAAAGCACAAAGTTGTCTTTTCATAGACACACTGCACTACACTGTCAGTTGGTGAAGCTACATCCATGATGCAGTAGCAGTGACTATTGCATCATCCATTCACTATTTTGGCTATGATGGAAAACAGGGCTTCTGAAAAGGAGCACAGGAGCATTTCCGCCCTACTGCAGGAGTTGTATTTTTCTTGCTAATATAGTAAAAATAAGGATCTTTCCTCTTAGCAAAATATATAGGAGGCAGCACCAAAGAAAAGAGAGCCTAGGATGCTATTATTGGAAAAGGAAAGCAGCATGTTTATATCTCACCAGATAACTGGCATACCAAGAAGATAAGGGGGAGGGAGCAAGAAACAGATGCAGAGGAAGGAAGGTATGAGTTGGAGAAATATATGCATATATCACAGCTTGTACAGTAGCTTTATCCAAGACAGTTCAGCCCAGCAACCAGTAGATTATAAAAGACATGATATGATAGCAGAGATTCCAGTAGAACCTCTATATCTGGATTGAAAAACCTCAATGCTTTTAGACAACCAATTCCAGGTTTCAACAATTAAATGAATGGATAAATTATAAAAACATAAAGGCAGGTGAAGAATATTCCAATGCAATAAAGCTTAGTTAAGCTTGGAATTCTGTGTGCTCATAGCTTACAGTACTAAAGGACCCTAGCTGCTTCTCTAATTGGTACCTATGAATTTTTAAAGAAAAATTAGGGAAAGAAGTCCCACTGAGTCTTCTGCATGTGATTTTCCAAAATAAATCTCCAGACCTGTGAAAAAGTAGCTTCTTTTGAGATACACTTGCTGGCTGTTGATCAAAGCAAGTGGGGAATTTGAATTCGTGGTCAAAGAGGAGACAGAAAAGAAAGGAGAAAAAGGATAAACTAGTGGGACTTTTATAACATAGGGCCAGTTATATTTAGAGAGGAAATTCCATAATCCTACTTTAAATGGTAGATGGAACAAGAAACCAACATTCTATAATGAGACACTACTAGCATTTTCTCCTGGATAGAAGCTATCTATCTATCTCTATCATTGAGAGAATGCAGTTCTGCAGATAACTAGGCATCAAGGTATGTAGGATTTTATAGGTTAATAACAGCAGTTTAAATTAGAGCCTAGTGGTAGGGTAGGGTCTGAAAATGCCACTCAAAGGACAGGCCATGGGTTTCTGTATTAGCTACAGCCTCCAAATTATCTTCAAAGGTAGCCAAAGGAAGGTATTGTGGTAGTCTAATTGGTTAGTAATGAGGGCACAGGACACTGAAGCAAATGTTCTCACCCAGATAGGGTCTCTACTGGTGCCTCAGCCAAAACTGGGAAACAACTCCCAGTCCATTTCCTACATCTGCTGCTGTAGCAGGAGTTGAGTGTCCAAGTTATGGATTTACTCCTTCAGGAGTACTCGAGAGATACTACCAGCCAGACAGAAAATCTTGTTGGATAAAGAGTAACTCTTTCTTTCTAGGATTTAGATTAAATGTATTCTCTCCCTTCCCTATACTCACATCTCCCAAGCATTGAGGCAGGACTTCAATGGTATCACAATTTGGCCTGGGGCAGCAATGTATCTTAAGCATATTGATGATACTGAACCTCAAATCTGGAGCCTTCATATCAATGTTAAATAGGAAAGAATAGATACCAAGCTGATCTTTCATTCCTCTACCACCCATTGGAGCTACCTATTGAAGGATTGGAATGAAACACAGTGATTTCAATTCTAACCCCTGCAAGCGATTCAACTCAACTGTACCAAAAGGTGCTGAGGTCTAAAAGAATCAGGATGGGTAGGCACTTCTCCCATCCAGATCGTGACTGAAATAAGTTATTAGTGTAATCAGTACCATCTTCATTTCATGCCTGGACTTGAAAAGCATTCAGATAATCCATTTTTGTGCCCCTATTTCTTCTGAGGATGGAAATTTTTAAAGTATCTGATGTTCAATTGAAGCATTGGGCTTTTACTGTAGCATCTTTCAGAAGGATGGGGAATGACACTTATTATTACTTGTCTCTTTGGGTCCAGTTGAAGAGTAAATGTGTTTTAAGTTCTGAAGTTTTAATCTAGATATACTAAACCAGCTTTGAAAGCTAATAGTTACATTTGGTAATAAATGGTTATATGTTGAACCCAAATCACACAAGAAAGTGACAAATATAATCCAGATTTGAAAATAGCAAGGAAGATGTTCTGTTGGAGTGCTTGGCTAAACAAAGAATGAATACTGGGCTTAAAGTCAATTGATTTAATGGCTCTTTAAAGACTTTGAGTGTTTGCAGTTTATCCCAAATATATGCTTGGCAATTTAATACTACCAAATTATGTATCAAGAGTATGGCTGATGGTTCAGCAATTTCTGAGGAACTTGCAATTCTGGCTTCTTTAAGAAATGTTGTGCTTAAATAGTAACAAACAACTCACTTTTATAAGATATTAAAAGGTGAAATGCAAACATCAGTTTTATATTTGACCAGTGGAAAGAAGAATTGGAGTACCCTCCAGATTTAAAAAAACAAACAAACATGAAAGATACCTTCAAAGACTAAAAATGAAATCCATTCATCAGAAAATATTATTTCAGATAAACTGGGTCCCTCAAAGAATATTTTAAAAAGGAGGGTCATTCACTTTTTTTATGGTGGCAATTTAAGAAATTTGAAGATAAAAAAAACCCTCATAACTTAGACTTGCCCTATTGTACTGTAATATTTATTTTATTTTCGGATATATAAGTTAATATGTTATTAACATGTTATTAATGTTATTAACTTAATTAACATATTAACATATGTTAAGGGACCACTTTGGTGGGAAGGTAACAATGCTCTGTGTGTCTTCATGCCAGCCACATGACCATGGAGACATCTTCAGACAATGCTGACTCTTCGGCTTAGAAACGGAGATGAACACCGCCCCTAGAGCTGGAAATGACTAGCACGCATGTGCGCGAAACCTTTACCTATATATGTTAATAAAATTTTAGGAAGAAATATTAAATTTAATGACATCAGTGTGAAACACAGTTCTATTTTAAAACACGGAATTTGTTATCATAGCTTAGGCTTGAGGTAGAGTAGAAAGGATAGTTTTACACTTACATGGTTTTAAGGAATAGATCCAGGTTTGTTGTTTGTTTTTGAAAAAGTATTTGTGTTGTAAAAGTGAGAAGATAGTACATATGGTCTAGATTTACTGATAAGCTTAAATTGATTCCATATATGTATTTATATCTAATATATATGGAACTTTCTGTTAATTAGGCTTTCACATTTCTCTGACATATGCATCTCCAATATATTGTAATTAAATGGTTTACCAGATCTGTTTCCTTCATATTACTGCAGCATGATGAAATTGAACACTTTGCAGATTAATAAATTTAACTCTTTATCAACTCAGCATAAATGCCTCAAAGCCATGTAACAGCTGCAAATGATTTTTAAAACAGCAAATAAACTAACTGCCCCTAATTTTAGGGGGACTCTCTAGGCAATTTACTTCTCTCTCTCCAATCTCATTCCAGATAAGGTAGGTCTGATGGTTTAAATCACTGTTTTTTTAACTTCAGCAACTTGAAGACATGTGGAGTTCAATTCCCAGAATTCATCTGCCAAGATGAATGGGTTTAAATGTATTCTGTTAATCAGCTGTTTGCATAGGAAAATGTGTCAGATTTAAGTCTGGGGGTGTTCAGTTTCTTCTAACCACTAGATAGCACTAAATAATTTGCTTTTGATTATGGAAATAGTGTAATATTTCTCTATTGGTCTTTGCCTAGTCAAGGCACTTGGTAGGTGATGGTGAGTCCTCCTAATCTTTTGTATTTCCGGGCCAAAGGAACCACTATTCTCTTTGTTCCATAACAGAGACTGTAATGTAATGCTCACATTTGGGGACAGACATGAATGCCAAACTTCACAATTTTCAATAACTAGCTTAAGTTTTAGAATTTCTCCTGTTTAATTTCCTTTTTGTTATTGTTTTATATGACACTGTGCAGGGGTGAAATGCTACTGGTTCGTACTGGTTTGGGTGAACTGGTAGTGGTGGCAGCACATGGTTCAGAGAACTGGTAGTGGCGGCAACGCAAGGCTCTGCCCACCTGCCCACCAGACATCATTACTTCCTGGTTTTAATCAGGAAGTAACCTGTTTTTGATCCTCTGCACATATATCTCCTAGTGCACAAGAGCTAAAGAATGAAAACTAGGATTTAGCAAAATGAATTATTGATATAGATGCATGCAAGTTTCTCAATAATTCCCATTTTTTAAATGGGTTTAAGTGATTCAAGCACACTTGGTCAGAATTTACTCAAAATCAAAACAGATCCAATGAAAATCAGCAGCAAAAAGGGGAAAAAAAGACTAAAAATACTCAGGCTCTTGTATATGCAGTTTAAGTCAAAGTTAAATAGTTTTTCGTAATAAGGATGTGATGGATTAAACAAAGGCTTTAACATGATGGCAGAAAGACATCTTAAGATCAATTTTGAACTTCTCCAAATGCTTTTTCAAGATCAAAGAGTTTTGGAAAGAGGGAAAAGTGCTTTAAAATGCTAATTCTTTCTTCCTTTCATTTAAAAAAAAAAAATACTTGGAAAGTGCCTAGAATATCCATGATGTTCTTTAGAGGCTAACACATTATAATGCAATCAAAAGTAAGACTCACTTAGTTCAATTGATAGGTAAATTATTATTATTATTTATTATTTATTGTATTTATATGTATGTAGGGGTGCAGTCTTAATCCTATAATTCTGATCACTGTGTCCATAATATGGGTTTATATACAGTCCAGAGAACAATTTCTCCCACATAAAATATATATTGATCTTTCCCTTTAAGCAATAAAGATCTGTGGTTTCAGCTATGTGTGAAATAAGACCTGCTAAAGCATGGAGCAGTGCCTTTTCATTTTATGGAATAATCTGCTGGGTTTTTCTCAGAGAAACTTATCAGGAACATGCCTGCCATTCATTTGTCTACCATTTACTTAATGAAAAATAATGAAGCTTTTTAACTAATTGACCACTGCCTTTCAAGTAGTAGCTCAAATCATTAGGATTCATTAATCTTTCGGAACTCTGGAATAGAGGTGGGTAAGCATAAAGAAATCTCACTTGTTAGAAGCTTGGGAATTCTTGAACTAAGTAGATCATCAATTCTATATGAAGTTCTCAGAAGCTTGTTCTGCATAAAATGTAACCTGCAGTAAAACTGGACAGCATGCACCTTTTCACCTGGCATGGATTGTGTTCTGAGCTGTGTACATGATTTAGTTTGTGCCTTTAAAAAAATACATATAATTCCATCCACCTGTTAGCATTGCTATTCTCACTTTGATGTTATATTCATTTATCCCACCCTGCTTCCTGGAATTCATAGCACATTTTACAGATTATTTAATTTTACAGATTACTTTATTTCTTACCACAATAAATCTTTGAGGTTAAATCATGATTTGCCCAAAGTTCATCCAGTGAATTCTAATAATCTGCCCCAATCCCCCAGTTTCCAATCAGACATCAAGATCAATGGATGGGTTTTGCTATATCTCATTCTAATCTACCTCTCAGAATCGCTGAACAAAAACAAATAATTGTTGAAGTTCCTGCCAGTGGAAAACCCAATAGACCAATACTGGTGCAATATTTGTGACTGGAAATGAATGGTAGTTCCTATAGTAGAATGTTCATAGATATTTTTGCCATCAGTTCCATGTCAACAATCTGAATTAATACTTTGTGAGGAGGGGAAGATCAAAGAAAATAGCCAGAGCTGTAAGTCCTCTAAGGACAATAAATTCAAAGAAAAATACAAGGAAGCTTTAAGAGTTTGCTTCCTTTTATTATGCAAAATCTGGTAATGAATGCTCCTCAGTGATTCCCAATCTGCCTTGTCTCTATTAAAGTCTAATAATGAAATCATAGCTAAAATGGGATCAACTGTCTTATTTCTCTTTTAAAGAAGATTTGCTGTTATATATTCAGTCATCTCGTTCAGCAAAAATAATAATTACATCATGGATCTTGATTTGTCTTAATCAATGGCTGAAAGTAAAAATGGACAACCATTGCACAAAAGCACTAAAACCTAACACATCTTGCATAAAGGAAATGCAAAATAAGGATGAGATGCCTTCAGAACAGTCCAACAATTATGCATATGAATTGTTTGTTTGCTTGCTATATTTATACCCAGGAGCTTAAGGCAGTTAACAATAAATTCTCCTCCCAAACCACTCCGTTGCAACAAAAATATAGGTTAAATAGGTTGGACAGAGAAGTGACTGGCCCAAAGCCACCCAGTGAGTTTCTTTGTCCAAGGGTAAACTTGAACTTAGATCTTCTTATCTTAGTCCAACATACTCACAATTCATTTGCTAGTCAAAAAAAGTCAAGAAGAAATAATTGTCCACACAACAGCTGTCTATATAAAGACATAGCTGCCAGGCTTTCCTTTGGTTTAGGTATTTTACTACTTCTATGCATAAATGGTGAATGAATGCTAATGCAAGCTGAATAGATGTGGTTAGTGCTTGATCAGTGCATCATGCATACGAACAATCATTCTACTGAATACAGGCAGTAATATTGACAATACAGGGCAAACTGAAGTTGCAGCACCATGGAGAGCTCTGTGTAATCCGAGAGTTTTTAGTCCCTGCTCTAGTCAACCTTTTCTTAATTACTCTCCATTTTTTTTTGTTTCAGAAATATAAAACTTAATACATTTCCAGAATTAAAGGAAATCTTTTTGCTATTTGTGTTTTTTCTCAATACATGCTTCTTATGTATGTTGAAGCAAGAGCAGATTTGTCTTAGATAAAAAACTACGGTATGTGAGGATCCTGACCACGAGTCTTGAGCTCATTATAAAGAATACAGTCCAATTCTTCAGATAGAATTATAATAGTCCCAGGTCTGGCCAGCTCCTTCTCCACTGAACTAGACAAGAATGACAACATGGAGCCTTTATGGTATTTCACCTTGCAGGAATATTTGATTAGACAAAGATCTGAATGTTAAATCTGTTCTGCTAGAAGGAGGCTGCTTATAGTACTCCCCAGATGTGCTGCAATTACAAGTCACAAAACTCCCAGGTTCTGGATCTCAATCCCAATTCAAATGCAAGTGGCAGGGTGAAGAAGGCTGGGTAAGAAATTCTTACCAATGTTTTGATGGGCAATGGTAGTTCTGTAGTTTCTCTCCTTGAAGCTTGTCTGCTGGTGAGTTTGTCACCTCTAGGAAATATCACTACATTCTCTAGCCAAGAAATTATTGCACATATGGTTCAAGTGCCATTACATTACATTTGTTCATGTTGGTTCCACATGGTTGGAAAGGAAAAAAGACTCTGAGGATCCCCTCTGGGGACTGAAGATGCCAAGACCAATAAAAGTGGGGAAAACATAGTGCAGGCAGAGCCTTCCTTATGGAAGATACACCTCAAGTGTTATTTTGGACTGGGAATAATATACAAATTCTGAAACATCTATTTATTATAGTTAGGAGATTCCCCCCTAAATGTAGCCCTAATAGCATTTTTCTGTGTAAAGTCTCTGTCCAAAACTTTTGTCTTACATCATATTTTGAGGCTGAATTATAATATAATCAAGCAACAATTGATATTTTTGTAGCTAACACTCACAAAATGGCATAATTTTGATATGTGCATAGACCCTGCTACAAATTCAGTCTATAAACTGATTCAGCACATTTGAACTATATTTTAATTATGGTAAAATTGTGATTAAGTTGCAATTGAAAAAGCTCCCAATTCAAATGTCATGAACTTATTTTAGACTCTTCATATGTGATGTCTCCCTAGGCATTAGAAGGTAACAAAAGTTGAAACAAATCAGCATACATCAAAATTGAAGAGAGTCATAATAGACAATAGTGTAAAACACGCTATTGGTTATCCAAATTGCACATTGAAGAAAAATCTGCAACTGAATTATAAGAAATCTGGGAAATTCAAAGTTTAAGCCTAATGTTTTGATTCAGGTAACAATTCAATGACAACTGCTTGACCATTAGACTTGTGCAAATTCAACATAAATTGGAAATCTGAGACTAAAAGAGGTAATGATTCAATGCAAGACTGTAATCTGAGATTCAAGGGGAATCTGATTTGATTATATTGTTATTGTTGGTTGCACAGTCAGCCAGATGTTCAGACTGGATTTGTTATTTTTATCCATCCATCTGAGCCCTTCCCGAAGACTTGGGATATTCTTGTTTGATACTGTCTTGTTTGACATTGTTAAAGGTACAATCGCAGGATGAAAGCTGTTCCAAGTAAAACTGCTTTTTGCAATTGACTAATGGTGATTTTGTCAATGCAATTGTCTAATGGTTTTATTCAAGTAGTGCTTCAGATGTTTTGGGATTGCACCCAAGGTACCTATTACTAGTGGTATTATTTTTGCTTTCTTTTGCCACAGTCATTCTACTTCTATTTGCAGCAGAATAAAAATATCTTTGTATTTTGTGAATTTCTTCTGTTATTTCTTGTCTATTGTACTCTCTCCAGGTACTTCCACCTCCACTGTGCAGACTTTTCTGTCTTTCTTATCAATTGTTAAATCTGGGATGTTTTGCGGCAGGTGCTTGTTTGTTTGAATTCTAATTTATTCAATTTCTGTTGCTGCCCATCTCAAGCAAGTGATTTTATATGCCACATGATTCCCGGTGACTCTAATAGGCTTAAAGATCTGAGACCGCAAGATGCCTTTAATTGCTTTATATTTTCCATCCAAACGTGGATGGAAATACTGTACTCCTTAAATAAATTAGGCTTGCCATGTTTCAGATAGGTACATCCAAAGCCTTATTGGAATATGTTTTGAAATAATATTCTAGACCAATTTTAGAGTAGTAGGAATGTATTCTACTCTACAACATATCAGTCAGATTCTCCAGCAAAATTCCTAGAAAGGAAGTTTTTCTGAATATGTTGTCAGAATTCATTTTTTTTTTAAAAAAACCTTCCCATTTGTTTTTCTGGATGCCAGACTAAGCATGTCCCTAAAGAATGACCACCAACTTCTTCTGCAATTTATTGCTCCATGTCACTTATCTTTTCTAGGAGGCTAATACAATTTATCATGGGTGGCAAATATGGTCCATTATGATATTCACTGGCTTCAAACACAGGTACAGGGCAAATTGGCAAAAGTAGATGGTTTCAGGGCAGGCCTTTGGAAAATGACAAATGACTTGCCCTTATGAGAGGTACAACTTTGTAGTTTCTGATTGTTTGGATTTATAGGATGTCTGAAGAGCTGGCATAGCTGGTTGACAAGTTAGAGACTCTTAGAAAGGGGCAAGACTTGGTAATGTCAGAGTTGTGGATTGGTGGCAATATTCTAGGTTAATTAGTTAGCAAAGACACTGAACATAGTTGGCACAGTGAACTATAATGCCACAGAAACTGACAAGAATCAGTACAAAGAAAGTACCAGCACTGAGGAAATTTATTTTTAAACTTAATACCCCACCCTTATATTTAGAACAAGAAAGGTTGTAAGTAATAACCTGGCACCAATTCATTCACTGTCAAGAGTCTTAAACCTGTCCAGAATGTTCAAAATTGCAAGGACAAAAGTAAGGGCAACTATACTTAAAATACTGACAGCCAAATTGTGGCCTTAGTTTTCTTGGTGGGGTACTTTACAGTGCAACATTCCATTAACACAAGTAAAGAGTTAAAACTTGTAGCTGGCCACAAGCAGTAGAAAAGCCACTAAATCTGCAAAGCTCTTTGAAAAGCTATAAAGCATTTCAAAAGCGCCTGATTCAATTCACTGCTTCAAAGCAAATCATTGCTTTGATCTGTGAATCTGCTTCAGTTGAGTGATTTGACTGAAGCTTTATCAAACTGAAGCACTTTTGAATCTTTGCATAAGCTCACTGGTCATAATTATTGGTAAATTCATTCTAAATAAACCCTAAACTTCATCTGTCAAAGAAGGTAACTGATTTCAAAATTATTACACAGATTGACCAATCTGTTGAAAAATGATCAAAACAATAACAAAATACAATACAAGTGTATGCATCACTGATCGTGCAAGAATTGTTAGGCGAAAAAGCTTATTAATGTGTGATCATTACCAGAAGAAAAAAGCTGGTTATTGATAGATGCATTCACTTCAGTGGTGGGTTGCTCCCGGTTGGGTCCGGTTCGCGAGAATAGGTAGCAGTGACGCTATGACATCACCGAACCGGTTCTACACATCCCGGACCTGCCCCCCCGTGCGCCCGTACTTACCGATCTGTGTGCAGAGTGCGCTTACCCGCTTGCGCAGGAAGCTTTTTTGAGGTTTTTCCATCAAAAAAAGCTTCTGTGCATGCGTGGGAGCGTCTGTTTGGCAAGTGTGCGTGAAGCGCACGGGCATGCCGGACGCGCGCAGAGCGCGCGTCGGATGCACACGAAGCTCATGCACCTTTAGAACCAGTAGTGGAGGTAAGTAGAACCCATCCCTGATTCACTTGGTCTTCAGATCATTCTGGTCTGATACTGAAGGCAGTCTATATGCCTCTCTGTGAAATAGAAAGAATTGCTATTACCATAAATATAGTGTTTGGTTGGTCCATCACTTATGTCCCTCAGAAGTTCTCAGACAGTAGCTTTTACACTCTGTTCTGACAATAGATCGGATGTTAGTATCAATATCTTCAGCCAATTATCATAGCCTCTTTGTCTACAGATCCCTGGTGTTGACATCTGTCTCTTTGCCTCTAGACTGAGGGGGCTATTAACTTACTTTTGTGCAATGTATTGGAGACTCTGTTTTGGATAGATTGAAAAAAAAACTTTAAAATATAGCATGACTGAAGATCCACTGATATCAGAAAAAACATTGCTAAGAGACCTCTCAAGTCTGCTTGCCAAGAGAGAAAACAAGTCTTCTTGCCAGAGAGAACATTGCCAAGGGATTCCTTAAGATCCAATCCTTCCTGGGAAGACAGAATGCCTGAAAATGTCTCAGGGGCTTCTCATTCAAAAGACGGGCAAAAGCAGATCAGCTGAAATACATTTGTTCACTAGTATTAATATATTTCAGAAGTATTAATTCAAAGGAGTGCCTGGGCTGCTTCACAGAATGCTTTGGTTCATGAAGTCAACAAGGCAAGTCATCAGACCTTGCAAACTTCCTGCACTAATTGATTTTCAATTCCTGAGATTCCCTGCTGATAAGTATAGAGGTTCTCCTTTACTAACATGGAAAGATTTCCATGAAAATTAAAATGTCAGTATAAATCCTTACGTAAGGAGGAATATTAATAGTAGTAATCAGTGGTGGGCTCCTGCCGGTTCACACCAGTTCTTTTCCCACTTTACAGGGCTAATCCTGCAAGGAATGCAGGAAGGAAAGATTCTAGTGTGCCTGTATTTCTAGCCT
>JANHFM010004791.1:3238-18054 GCA_032468115.1 Grayia smithii | reverse complement strand
ACCTCGGCTTACATACACAATAAACACATATAAAACACACACAATTATGTATATATGTATATGTCTTGGATTATTTTAAGTCAAAAATTGCATTTTGATAATAAATGAAGTAGCAGCATGGGAACATGAGCAAATAATTAGGTGGTGATCTCAAGTTCCATCTATAAGCTGAACAATAGTCCACCACCTACTCCATGTTAAGAAAAGAATAAGATGAAGAAAATTGTCACTTAATGATCTCCTGCAGATAAAATAGCCTTTGTCTCCGGTTATTCAAACAGAAGTACTAAGTGTAATCCAACCAAGTTGAAGTGACACCCAGCAAAGAAACATTATTAGCCATTTTAAAAATAATAGACTCCGATTTTCAATCTTTTCACAAGCCACGTTTAACCTCTTAGCTGATACATTACCTAAGAAAATCCACAGTATCCTTCTGTATAATGCTGATTTTGACAGTCAACACTTTTCTTCAAGATAGATCTTAACTACGTATCATAGTGCCCCATCAGGAACACAAGAAACTAGTCTCTCTGGAGAATTCTATATTTTCTTCAGATTAACAAAGGTTTACATAAGGAAAGACAATTGTTTTCTATGTCCTATATGTCCAGGTCCAATTGCAGTTCATCAGCTGTCCAACAGAAGCATTATATACAAGGTATATCTTGTATATAGATCCACTTCAAGGTGCTGGTACTGACCTATAAAGCCCTTCATGGCTTAGGTCAGGGGTATCTGCAGGGCCATCTGCTGCCTTCCTCCCACCGTCCCATGGGCTCACACAGGGCTGCCCTCCTCAGCGTGCCGTTGACCAGACAATGTCGGCTGGTGACACCCAGGGGCAGGGCGTTCTCTGTGGGCGCACCCACCCTCTGGAATGGGTTACCCACCGAGCTCCGGACGGTGCCCGATCTCCGCTCTTTTCGTCATGACCTAAAAACTTGGCTGTTCCAACAAATGGGCTGATTCTGTTCCTGGGGTTTTATTATTTATTATGTATTATTTTAAATTGAATGGGTTTTATATTGCATTTTAACTGTTACTGTGTATTTTTAGTTGTTGTTCGCCGCCCTGAGTCCTTCGGGAGAAGGGCGGCATATAAATTTGAATAAATAAATAAAATAAATCTATATATGTATATATAGAGATATATAATGAGCACAATAAAAATGCAGATTCTCCTCCCACTGCTCTCCTGACTGCCTAAATGTTCACTCTTCCCTGTGATTCAGGCATACTAAGCTCCTTTCTTCTAGTGAAAATTATATGAGACATTTCTTAGCTCTTTGATGAAGCGGGACCAAAAAAATTAAAAAATAAAAAAATTCATCCAGCAGATCAGTTGCAGAAAACTGTCTGGAGAGCTCACAGAGCAACTTGCAACCCAGAGCTGGTAACGAGAGCATTTGGTTAGCATTACCGTGGTTGATTTATTGTGAGCTCTCAGCATACATATCAAAAGTTATAAGCTTTTTTAACATCCCAGGGAAATGAGATGAGGGTGGATGATTTCCCACTGTGATTCATGGTGTCAGGCTGGGCTAATAGCAATAGGCAAGCTCCCTCTGACTGAGTAAATGAGGATTTTTATTACCAGCAGAGACACCTTGGGAGTTTCGTGCAAGATTCCCTCTGGCTCGTGCATTTAACACATCTCACTCACAGCGAGCTGAAGAAAACTAAATAACCACCCGAACAACAGCAGGAGCCGCTGATAAATCATTCTGTTAAGTGGGCTTTAAAACCCACTCTTTTACTATTGAAGAAACAGAAAGCTGCCCTTTATGGAATTATTACTCTTATTATTTTAGGCATGGATGCTAGGAAACTATTCTCCAGCGGGTATCTCAGCACATCTCTTTGGGTTTATGTTTTATGGCGCACTTTCTTTGCTGTTTTTAACCCTTCCGACAATTCTGTGTTCCTATCAATTCTCATGCTACACTTCCCTAAACAAAGCTACTGATCTGAAGGAGCCAGACAAAATAAACTTCAATATAGACCCCATTCCTAGAACGTGCAAGAGGACTAGTGACTGGGGAGAATGCTCTTGTTTTTTCTTTTTTTCCTACAGGTATCTCAACTTGAAATTATGCCTAAATGGGAAAGAGTAAAAAGCAGAATTGCCGGAAAGGGATTTTCATAACGATCCCGGATTGGCTCAGTTTTCAACTGGATGGAAAACTGCAAACCATGGGAGAAGTAGAAGAAATAGGGGGCATTTCTTTTTTCAGTGTTTGGCATGGTTGATACTGTCCATTTCGAATGCCTTAATTTGATTTCAACTATAGCTGAATTAAAAGTGTGTCTCCAGAAGCAGTCACCCAATTATGATCATAAATAAAATGAAACCATCCTCGAAAGATATTATGTATTATTACAAGATGACTAGTAATTTGAATTTCTTAGCACTACAGAGCTTGACCACATTTTAGGTACGCTTAAAATCCTATCCTGATCTACCCACTTATTTCAGGGTACCAACCTCTCCTTAGGTTTGCAGAAATTAAATCTTTTAAACTTTCAGTTCTACTGTCCTCCTGGTAGGTAGGGTTAGTCAGTAAGCTTAAATGGGAACAGTTTTTTTTTTAGTAAAGATGGTAATAATTGTCATATAAACAAAGGGCAATGTGCTTGATTCCAGTGCTTATAAATACATGAGATTGGAAGAGAAAATATGCACTGCCTTCCTTTCTTTCCTTTCCTTTCCTTTCCTTTCCCTTTCCTTTCCTTCCCTTCCCTTCCCTTCCCTTCCCTTCCCTTCCTTTTCCCTTTCCCTTCCCTTCTCTTCCCTTCCTTTTCCCTTTCATTTCCCCTTTCCTCTTTCTCTTCCCCTTTCCTTCTTTCCTCAATCTCTACATAACCAACTATACAGATGATAGATGACCCTGAATGAATGACAGATTCATAACAAGGATAAACTTATTGTGTAAAAAAATTCTTAAAGTTTTAGACAAACAACATTCAGATCATTACCTTGCCCTGTAGGGTTGAGAAGAGTATGAATGCTACTGCAGAAAGCTTTCTGCATTTTGCAATTGGAAGACATTTTTCTAGGTAAGGTGACTGAAGCAACAAATGCACAAGAAAACCCCTGTTTCCATCTGTGGCACGTTTCATGGTAAATGATCAGCCAAATGATTGGTCAAATGTTAAAAGGAAAACTGGAGGAGGGGGAGAGTTTGCAAGTAGGACAATACTACTCTTTCTTCCATCTGATGTTCAAGTTTCCCTTCCTGATAAAGGCCACCAGCCCTGCTGAGCAATCCCGAATCCTGTCTGGATGCTTTAATTTTCTCTTTTCCTTTTTTAATACTAGTTTTCTTCTTGTTGTTGAATGGCGAGCTTGTCTTTCCCTTCATCAAGGAGTTTATTCCTGGGTTGCAGCTATTGCCTTTGGTTTGGCTAACAGAGTTATGTCATGCAGCTTCCTACATACAACAGGAGGTCCAGGTTGAATGTGATCATTTCAGAGCAGCCATACCGGCAGTTAATGGGCTTTTCCATCTCTCTCCTTTTTGCCTTTCCTGTGGTTCTGTAGTTCTTCTCATCACTTGCCCTGGACCGAGACACATACTGGTAGCAGCAGGGTGGCAGGAAAGCGCACGTTTTTTTATTTGAAATATTGTTTGGTGTCCATGTGATGGATCTTAACTGAAGGCAGACGTCAAAATAAAGTCTATGCCACTCAACAGAAAAGATCTACTTTTACTTTTTGACATAACTCCTACACTCCTTGACAATGTATTTCCCAGGGGGAGAGAGGAGATGGGATGCAACGTTTACACTCCTGTAAACACCACCATATTTTTGTACATTATGCGTTCTCTGCTACCAAGCTCCTTATCTTTCTAGAAATTGCTCGCTAAACTTAATTTGTTGGAGAGTTATTTGTTTCTATATTTTTACATGTCAGCTATGTTCCTGATTAAAATTTTCAGGGTGAAACCACACAATTCTCCCTGACAACAACATACATTCGGGAATGCACTCAGGGCACTTCAGCATGAGGATTTGTGCCAGTATGAAAGTAGGTCCAGACCGCGATGTCCCCAGGACATGAGTGGCGCTGGAGAGCTGAGCTGATTTATTTCCTGCTCAGCTGCCTTGCAGCTAAAATGGCTGCAAACTGATTTCCCACCAATGAGAACATTTGCTTTCCTGTTCTTCCTGACTCTAACATTCAGGTCCTGTGAGGTCTTATTGTTCCCCTTGAGGAGTTTAGAGAGATCCTGAAGCACTGGGTCAGCTGGACTTCAAGGGTTCCTCTCTTCATTCCCCATTTGAGTGAAATGAGGGGAGTGTATTTTTGTTGCAACAGCAATTTGGATTTGCCCCCTTTATTATTATTATTTTTTTCACATTTCAAATCAGCATAAGTGAACTTCTTCTCACAATTTGGGGAATGAAAACAGTAATTATATGGAAGGCCCTATTTTCAAAACCTACTTAGCACACGTCCTGTTTTGTTCATCCCTTTCTTTCAATACTGATTCTTTTCCAAAGTAAATAGATAGTTGTTCAACCCTTCAGAGACTATGGGATGAATGAGATAATATAATACAAAGGGCCAATTAGATGATAGTGCCAGTGAGGTTCTTTAGGACAAATTTAATGAAACAAGCACAACGAATGAAATTGAACCAGGTTTATAAAAAACACTGAGCAATTTCAATTTAACTGCTTTTTTTTGTCCTTATAATACTATTTTAAATGTATCAGCCTGTGAAATATAGCCTACTAGACTATTTAAGAAAAAAAGCTGGCATTTTTGTTGAAAAGAGGCCCAACATCAAAACTCCATTAGTTAATGCTATTGATTTCAGTAATGGTGGATAGTGCCCCTTATATACATTAGGTCCAACAATTTTAATGGAACACACTTGCCAAGAAATTTGAGTTGCAAGTAAATATCTTCTGCCTTTTCATGTACAGTTGCTAAAATGCAGGAATGGGATATTGAAACAACGTGCAATATTAAGAAATATTATTGGAAATTTCATGGTGAGATTTCACCTGATATTGTGTGAAGTGAGGTTAAACAAGAACATATTGCATTGATCTCCAACTGTGCTTTTTTCCCTGGGATTTGTGAACTTACCCTATCAATGATTCATACTGAACAGTGGTTAGATAATCCTACAGTTTCTTTGACAGGCAAGACAATAATCTAATAGATAAAAATCAAAAGTTAATTTAAGATTCATAGAAATATTCTTATGTGCTGGAAAATATGCAGCTTTGTGAGAGATAAGGCAAAGCTTCAGAATGCATAACCACCTTGTCAGGACATATGAAAATGTCTCTTTCTAAGAGGTGGAGAATGAGGTGGCCTTTGATGAAGGTGATCTGAAAGTCTGATGCATAATTTAGAGTGATTCTTATAGAATCCCTGCAGCTGCAATCCCATGGTGAAATGGTAAGGGAATATTAGGTCCATAACGAGATTGCAGTCTACAGCTGGTAAAGTGAAATGAAGGGAAAGTGAAACCACAGCATATGTTATGTGAAAACAGTGTGTAGCACTGCTGAGTGGAGAAAGCAGCATGAAACTGACAGTTCTTAGCATGAGAGAGAAGGCTGTATACAGTATGGTAGGTCAAGCAGATCGATAGGAAAACTAAGCAGGCATGGAGGTCCAAGAAGGTAAAGACTGATGGAAGTGGAAATTATGGAAGGTCAGCTTCAAAAGAGAAGGCAACAGAGTTTCAGATAGTTATATCTTGTTAAACAAACTTTCTCAAAAGGGAAATGGATGGAAAAGAAAAGGAACTCAAGGAGGACATGGAGACCTAAGAATGAATTTCCCACATTATATCCTAATACTTGTCCTGGACAATGAAATACACTCAGCTGATCTGACACATACAGCAAACATTAAATATTAAAACATGTTTTTGTGGGAACTTTGGTGTTCTTTTATTGTTTGCTTGCAAACATTTCATTACCCACCTAGGTGACATCATCACTAATGCAATTTAACATCAAACAGGAGAATCTTTTCTCCATGTATTCCACAGCATGCTGACATACCTACTTCCAAATTACAAATGCAAGGATTCCACTGCCTGTTCATACAATTTGCATTGGTTTGCCAAGACAAGGGGACTTGAGTAGGTGTCTGGAATGTGCCTTGGGGGAGGAGGGCTGCAAAATATTGGTTGTATGTATATTAATTTTCTGAGTTCTTACCTGTGTACTCAAGAGGACAAATGCACTCATACTTTCCTATGAGGTTCAAACAAGTGGCACCATTCAGGCAAGGTTCAGAAGCACATTCATTCACCTCCCGTTCACAATATTTCCCTTGGTAACCTGGGACACAGTAGCAGGAGTATCCCCCGATCTTGCCTCTGCACAAAGCTCCATTGAGGCAAGGATTGGAAAGGCATCCGTCAATGTCAATTTCACAGTGTGTACCTGTGAATCCTTCAGCACAGAGGCAAGTGAAACCACCAGGTTCATCCTGGCAGGTGCCTCCATGCCTACAGAAATGTGAGTCACACAAGCTAGTGGCAATTTCACAAACAGTGCCAGTGTACCCTATGGGACAATCACAAGTAAAGTCGAGGTTTCCAGGAGCACTTGCACAAGTAGCATTGTGAAGGCAAGGGATAGAAGAGCAAGGATCATACGTTTCTTTAATACAATCTTCTGCAGAAATGTCCGCCGATGAGTCCAGACAGTGGCAACTATTGGTCATGGCAGCAGCGTGGCACTCAGAGTCTTTCTGGCAAGAATTGGACAGGCACTTGGGGCCATCATTCATGCAAAGTGATTCTAAAAATAATAGAAACACAAAAGAAAAATTAATAGACAACTTTCAGCAAATCAGAACATGAGCTATGCAAGAAAAACTTGCACTCCCTTTTTCTAGTTTAATAGAAAAGGCTCTCTTGTTCAGGGCATAAAAGTGCATATACAGTTGTGGCCAAAATTGTGGAAACCTTTGGGGAAAAGTGTATTTTTGAGGTCTGACGGCTAATAACACCACTTTTTTGGGGAGTTTCAAGATAATCATATTCCACTGCTGGAATGGCCTGGGAATAGCCCAGGCCTTAACCCAATTGAAAATCTATGGAGCCGACTAAAGAAACTTGTTAGTCAGAAGCGGCACAGCAATAAAACCCAGTTAATAGAAGCAATCTTTCAATTTTGATTTCACATTTTAACAGCTGCAGAACTAAAAGACTTGGTTCACTCCATGCTAAAACTTACCCAACTATTAACTGACATGGTGTTTTTTTCTAGGGGGATAATTTTTGTATATCTTGTTTTTTCTATATGTTTTACTTTTCTTTTTTATACTGTAACTGCTATTCTAATAGCAAATCTTCATTAAAGTTATTGCATTGCATTCTTGATTAAATTATCTTTCCATTGATATATAATTTTATGGTACTACTCCCCCAAAAAAGTGGTGTTATTAGCTAATTTTAAAAAATACATTTTTCCCAAAAGGTTTCCACAATTTTGGACACTACTGTATATCAAACCCAAAGCATCAATGATTACATATCACCCCCTTCTCAAAAACCACTGGAAAGCTTACACTTCCAGGAAGCTGATAACAACAATCTTTCTTAGAAAATTACTATCTAGTTGTGGACTATATGGTTGCTAGAAAAAAGGAATAGCCAGCCGCACTGTCTATCCTTCAATCGAAAACATTTCTGGAAACATTTCTTTCCTTAGAGAGGTAAATTAAACTTAGCATATTGCACAAGTTACAATAAAAATTGGGTGGTTTAATAAATTAATAATTTAAAACATATTGGAAAAACATAAAAATGTGATTTTAAATTAATTGTACTAATGGGGTTAGGATTAGAATAACATTGCAACCTGTAGGTGATCATCTACAAATTAAGCCACAGAATTTGATAATCTTATTCACAGATATGTTTGTACAGAATTTATTGTGTTAGTTGAATTTAGTTCCCATTGAACCATTCAATTAAAATTATGACCAATTTGTTTTAGTTGTTTATTTATTTGTTCATATTTATTTATCAAATTTACATTGTTGTTCCATTTATTGGAGTGTTAATTACATTTCATTTGAACATTCTGTTAATGGAAATATTTTCACAATTTTTTACTTTGTATATTGTGTAATTTAGCCTTTTTGTTGATTTGAAGAATAGTTCTAATTAGCTAATTATCCTGAATAATACATCTTTGTTTAATAAAGAGATTATCAATAAGACAAACCAAATAAATCAAATGTGGTCTTGCTATATGCCAATGGTAGAGATAAGCATTATTTTAAAAAATAGCAACAACAAAAGCCTAACACTTTTATCAACATTTAACATGTTTTTATGCAATTTATATCAGTTGATATAACTTCACAAAGTTTTCTAACTCTTTTAATTTTCTGTAAGTGTTCTCTTGCCAAAAAAAAGCTATCCTTATAGAATTAACAGCAACAATAACAACTTTTCATAATATATTTCTTTCCCATCTTCTTTTAATAATATTCTTCATTATGTTGTGAAATTTATCTTTTCATTCCATTTTTTTGTTTTAATTAAAAAATGTTTAAGGTTTGCAGGATGGCCAATATATTACATAAGTATATTCTACACATGAATGCAAAATATGTAAATATGCATTTAAATGAATAATGCCTTAATCATTAATACATTTACACAGATTTTTGTCTTTAAAATATAAATGTGCACAATTTTTTGCCTTGGAAAATTAATTAAAAGGACATGAAGATATTTATATGTACATGTACACATATTTATATGTATATATAGCAAGCTGTTGAAAGACATTTATGGAATGAGATCAAAAAGACATATTAGAAACATACTTGATTTTCAGGATGCATTCTAAATGTGCACTGTTGTTTACTATATAGAAATTAATTATGAGCGGAAACACAATGATTGATTACAGATATTCTTTATCAGTTAAATAGATTTGCCACTGAAATTTGACTAAGGTATGATATCAAGACTTAGAATCTTAGAAGACTGTTCATTAGAACGCAAAGAAATCTGTGGTTCTTTTTTAAAAAAGTGTTTTAAGAAAATTTTCAGCGTTTTTTAAGAGTGAAAATGGTTTTGACATTGTGGATAACGTAGATGGTCCTCGATTTATGAACAGAACTGATTCCAAAATTTCTATTGGTAAGCAAGACAATTCAGTGAGTTTTGCCCCATTTTACGATCTTCCTTGCCACATTTGTTAAGTGAATCACTGCAGTAGTTAAGTTAGTAACATGGTTGCTAAATGAATATGGATTCCCCATTGACTTTGCTTTCCAGAAGGTTGACCCTGGGAGTCTGCAACTGTCATATATATATATATATATATATATATATATATATATATATGTCAGCTGCCAAGTGCCTAAATTTTGATCACATAACCATGACAATGCTGCAATAGTTCTAAGTATGAAAAATGGTCATAAGTCACTTTTTTCATCGCTGCTTAACTTCAAATAAATAAATAAATATCAGGTGATTTAGTCAATAGCTAGCAAAAATTTTAAAAAATCCATTAAAAAAAATCAAATGGATGAGATAAAATATAACTAAACAAAGATAAACTAACACATAAAATGTGACATACACTGCTATAATGCTGAATTAATTGCCTTTGCAAGTGTAAATCTAAAATATTAAAGACTGTGAAGTAAAATATACATCATCTAAAAACAAGTTGGGTAGTATGTGTTAAATCTAAAGTGATAAAACATAAATGATGCCTTATTTTCATTGAGGGCAACATAAAATTGGTTACTGCACAGCAGAGGTGGTGTTCAGCAGGTTCTGACCAGTTCTGGAGAACCGGCAGTGGAAATTTTGAGTAGTTCGGAGAACCGGTAAATACCACCTCTGACTGGCCCCATTCCCATGTATTCTTTGCCTCCCGAGTCCCAGCTGATCGGGAGGAAATGGGACTTTTGCATAACCTTCCCCTGGATTGGGGAGGGAATGGGGATTTTACAGTATCCTTCCCCTGCCATACCCACCAAGCCACGCCCACCAAACGATGTCACGCCCACCAAACCACACCCACAGAACCTGTAGTAAATTTTTTTGAAACCCACCACTGCTGCACAGGTGATAAATGATTTCAAATCTTCTAGAAGTTAGTTCACAGAGAAATTGTCTGGTTTTCCTGGAAATTTACATATGAGGGCCAGAATATAAGATTTGGTATCCCTTCAGCATTTACAATGAAGTACTATATGTGACATGGTTTTAGTCTCCTTGGTACTCTTGTGGTTTTCGAACATCAGCAGTGCAGATGGCAAGACTTTTGGCTATCTCAACTGGGCCTTCATCAAATCCAGAAAATCACCCAGCAGGAATTCCTGCATAACAGACAAAGAAGAGAATAGCAAACAAAACAACATCATCATTCCATACATTACAGGAATATTTGAAAACCTCAGGAAGATTTTCTGGCAACACAGTATACATGAACACTTTAAACCCAAGAATATATTAAGGCAGAAGCTTGTCCACCCCTAAGATAAAACACTCAGACACAAACTGAGCAATGTGATATATGCAATGCAATGCAACGCAATAATAAATGTGCTGATATGTACATTGGTGAAACAAAACAACCACTTCACAGGCACATGGCAAAACATATGAAAACAAGCCCATCAGGATTAGATTCAGTGGTATATCTGCATTTGAAAGACCAAGGTCACTGTTTCGAAGACAGAAAAATTCACATTCTGAACAGAGAGGATCATTGGTTTGAAAGAGGGGTAAAAGACACCATTTAGGTTAACATTGAGCAGCCCACTCTCAACAGAGGGGGGGGGGAGATAAGACACCGCTTATCTCCTGTCTACAATGCAGTCCTTTCAGCAGCTCCAAGAAGATTCCACCTCCACTTGCACTCTGATACAGGTGAGGGGTACAGTTAAACCCCCAAATGATCTCAAGAGCCATCAGAAAGAGTGCTAAGAACCTGATGACTGTAAAGAAATATGATACTTCCAACACTCCCCTCCATCCTGTCAGAACTAATCCTTTCATCACCCCCACTATCCTGCTAGAACCAATGAAGCTTCTTGGATGAGAAGAGAAACTTCTTCTTCCTCAAAGGGAAAAAAACAGTCCAATTGCCTTTTGAAAAAATAATCTTTTTTTTTTTGGAATTTTTATTTTTTAGACAGACAAAACATAAAAACTCCATCATTCCTCACAATTACATACAGTGTATCTGTCGGTAAAAATCTCTTGTGCTTGTAATATTTAACCAATTGTCTAATTTCTCATATCAGCTTGATATATATATTTACATCATTATCCTCTTGTCATTTATTTAAAAATGGCATTAACATTTCAGAAAAAAAAATTTCTTCATATTATATTTTAACATTCATTTTCTATGTCAAATTTCATTTCCATGTTTTATTGTCAAGCCATTGATAAAATAAATCCCATATCTAATAGTATTATTTATTTTCTTGTTCTTTAATTTCAAATGTCAATCTACTCATTTCTGCACATTCGATTGCCTTTTGAAAAAATCAATCTTTAGATGATTTTAGATACATTTTTTTAATCTAAAAAAAAATTAAGAATGATGTGATTTTGTTTGCGGCACCAAAATAGTGCTGCTATGGGTCTTTTCAGGGGTTTGTGAAATTAGAGCGGCATCCTCAGGCTAGAGCAGTGATGGCAAACCTTTTCAGCCACCGAATGCCCAAATCGGACCGCGTGTACATGTGCATGCATGTACACGTGGCAGAGTGCCAGAAACATAAAGAGCAGCTGGCCGGTGCACGGCACATGGATGCACACTGGCCAGCTGGTGTTCACGCACACTGGAAACATGAAGATCAGCTGGTCAGAATATGCATACCTGTTTGGGGGGCATTTTGGGGCATTTTGGAGGGTGTTTTCAAGCTGTTTTGGGGTCGTTTTCTGGGCCATTTCCGGACCATTTTTCAGGCCATTTTCAGGCTGTTTTTGGCTGTTTTTTGGGCCAACTTCAGGCTTGTTTCCAGTGTGCTAGATCCCACAAAGACTAGCTGGGCAGTGCACGTGCATTCCAGAAACCAGAAGAGCAGCTGGTGAGGGCCCTGTGTTGCCAACTCTGGCATCTGTGCAAAAGGTTTGCCATCATGGAGCTAGAGGAATACAAGGATTTTTCAACCTGCTACTTTAGGTGTGTGGAAACCTGAATTATGAAAAATGTTCACCAACTGACATACAAATTGAAAAGAATTTATAAGGACAAGAACACATCCCTGTCTCTGTCCAGTGAAAGACCCTTGGGAATGACATCTTGGTCTTATAGTGGTAGTGCTGCAGTATAATTTCTGTAGTGAAAAGAGGAGGTTCTGTCAATTTTTTTTAATGTTCAAAGGCATTTCTGGAAAGAGAATCAGAAGCCTCTTTAAAGTCTCTAACGGGCTATGAAAAGAGATGATTTCTCTTTTTATGAGTATATTTTTTTTGATTGAGTTGGTTGAGCACCAGAATGAAGTCTGCTATTGATCTCCCTACTCTGAATCCTGTAATCTCATCTTGCATTATACCTTCTGTATTCATCTAGCTGTGGGCCTGTGATTTAAACATTTAGCACATGATTTTCAAACACCAGTTAAAAGGCTGATAGGCCTGCAAATGCATGGATTGTTCTTACTGCCCATTTTATAATTTGGGACTGTTATTGCCACCCTGCCACCCCTCAGTTTTTTGAAACACAACCAGCTTCTGATCTATGAATATAAATAGGGATGCTAGCATTGGCATCCACAGCTGGAATTCATTTTCATTATTTTAGGGAGAATACAATCAACACCCTGAAACCTTGTTCATCTTAAGGAAATCAGTCAATTGGGTTATCTTTTGTACAGAAGCATAGTCAATTTTGAATTTGATTCAAATCAATCTAACTTTGATTTATGTAACTAGCAGGGTCCATGTGCAATTCTCATCACCTTTACCTTCCTCCCCAGGCTTACCACTGTTGCCACGCAAAGGGAGACGTCTATGGCTTTGGGACTTCTTGCTGCACTACAACTATGGGATTGCTTGCACCCTTGTGCACCCTCTCCCATCAAGCAGTAGTTACCCCCAGTCCCACCACACCTTGCCATCATGCACCCTCTTCCCTTTCTGCCCTTCTTGAAAACCAATGAGGGCTTGAAAATTTCTGTCAGCTTCCCTACAGATTTTGCTTGTTGAAAGCTGGCAGAAAGTTGTGAGGAGGTCCTTGCTTAATGACCTGCAATCCTTGCTTAATGATGGCACATGGACTACAGGGATCACTGTTGCTAAGCAACACAGTCTTATGATGTCATGTTTTATGACTATAACCCTTCAGATACCAATTAACATTGTTAACCAAGGACTACCTATATATCGTTAGAGCCAGAAAGTGCGATATACATCATGTATGAATGTGTGTGTATACTATACACGTATTGCACTTAAAATCTATAGTTATATTTTATTTATGTATTAGACAAATTTATATGTCCACTCAACTTACACACAGGTAACTCCAGGTGACTTATTACATTAAATATTACAAGATAAAAACATAAAATTCCCACCCCAATCCCCAATCCCAAATAAAAGTAAGCATTTATGCATCTGTGGCTATATAGCAGAAAGAGTCTTATGTTCTTCAAATCAGTGTTGTAAAACTAAAAAAGCTTGAGGGAAACAATTAGATTTATTTACTCATTATTCTGTGCCATACTAGACAATGTAATTTCTATTCCTCTTTTTCTTTGTAATTAATTTAGTAGAAATACCTAGGATTTGCCTCATTTTTTTAAAAAAAAAGAGTGTGTAGGCTTGTCACACAATTATCTCTATTTATTTGCACTCACTTCTTCAGTTTAGGCCTAATGCCTTTGGAATGACTCTCATCCACTTTTGCAATGTTAATGTCAATTCTGTTAAGTGAATTAGCTTTATTAAATAAGCTCAAAGTCAAAGCAAAGTATCTCAGTTAAATAAGTCACTTACAACATTAAAGTAGTGTGATAAGTTTCCAACTCCTGCAGCTAAAAGAAATAAATGTCTCCAGGGTGCAGTCCTGAATATGGGACGTTGAGAAAGATACAACATTGCACACAGACATTGTTTGGATGATTTTATTTCCTTATTTTTATCCTGACTTTATTATTTTTTATAAATAATTCAAGGTAGCATACATAACTAATATTACTTCCTCCTCCTATTTTCTCCACAACAACCCTGTGAACTGAGTTAGGCTGAGTTACAGTGATACAGCCCAAAGTCACCTAGCCATCTTTCATATCTGAGGCAGGACTAAAACTCATGGTCTAATTATTCCATTCATGCATTTCAGGAAATTTATCTTACATTAATCTGGTGAGCTGGGAAAAGGGAGGAGACACAATTCTGGAATTCTCTGAATCAAGAAATGTGCTCCATTATTTAGGATTTAGTTATGTGTGTGAGATAGATAAACAGATAGACATTTAATATAGTCAGGTATAAAACTGAAAAGGGAAAGGTCAGACAAATTTTCATACTACTGAAAACCATGCAGTATTGCAACTATTCATTTCCAGTGGCTTCTATTTGTTTTCTCTTGCTTTCCTTGTTCCCTGGGTCCTTCTCATCACTTGTTTACATTACCAATCCAAGGGGATATCTCTATCTATCTATCTATCTATCTATCTATCTATCTATCTATCTATCTATCTATCTATGCTTTCTGAGGTTTTCGCAGGTGTTTGTATGTAGGTCTTCGGTCATTCGGGTTTTCACCCATGTAAAATTGGAAGTATCTGGGCAACGTTTCAATGAAATCTCATCTGTCATCTTCAGGCTGGT